>JAYMTP010001697.1:0-22676 GCA_036897365.1 Geranium brycei
TTATTTTTTAGAAAATGTTAAACAAATATTTTTTTTCCATTTTTTAGTTTTTTTAATTACAGGAGAATTTCAGACATTTAATAAAATTTGAAAGTCAAATATTAAATGTATAAAATACCCCTATATTTAAAAAACTAGAAAATTGAAAAAAAAATATTTGGTTAACTTTTTCTTGTTAAAAATATTTTTATGGATGCATAATAAAATTTTATAAAAATAATATCATAAATGAAAAAACGTTGTTAAAATTTTTTTTTTATTTTTAATTTCTTTTGAAAAAACCTTTTAAAAAAATACCGAAAGCAGTGTTTTATTATGTGCGTGATAAAAAATATTTTTTGAAAAAAGAAGTTCGAAAGATGATTTTTTTAATTTTTTAATATATAAGATATTATAGACATTTTATATTAGGTTTAATTCCACTAGAAATGGTGACGTGCAAAAGAAAATAATTGAGAATAATATGTGCAAAACTCCGGTAATTGTGTTTCCTAAAAAATAATACAGTTGTGGGCCAGAGAATGGGTCTGGTACAGTAGCGGGTCAAAATTGGTCTGCTTGTTTCGCGGTTGGTGAGAGAGTGAGTCACTACACTTCAGGTTGATAAGGTTCAATCCAGTTCCGATAGCTGAGAGAGACAGACAAGGAGAAGCTACGATCTAGCCGCCAAAAATGGCTTCAGCTTCCGGCGAAACCAAGGCCACCATAATCGACGGCAAAGCAGTCGCTCAGACCATCCGATCCGAGATCGCCTCCGAGGTCCACATACTCCTCCAGAAATTTGGCAAGGTCAATCTTCTCTCCATGTCTGATTTTTATTGATTCACCTAAATTTTACGTTCCTTGCTTAGTTTGCGTTCGATCTAACATTCTTTTTACTTCAATTGCCTTCATATCTGTTGTGAACTAGCGGTAGTTGGGTACAGCAGATGCTTTCATTTCAGTGGAGTTCAATTTGAGTGATATTGACATCTTAGGTTCTGATCAGATTGTGCGAGATCGGTGTTTACGTATCATTTTACTTCGAATTTTTTTAGAAGATTTGTTTTGTTGAGCAGGATGTGTCTTATGTGGATTGTTTGTGTAATTGGGTTAATATATATGGTATGATTTGATTTTTTGATGTAAACCTACATTTCTTGCTCGATTTTAGTTTGATTTGACTTTTTTCAGTTCAATTAGCTTCAGATGTGTTGTGAATTAGTCTTAGTTCGGCGCAGATGTTTTCAATTTCAGTGGAGTTTGATTTGAATGATATGATCAAGAGTTGACATATCATGTTTTGATCAAATTACGTAAGATCCGTGTTTATGTATCAATACTGCAATTTTTTAGAAGATTGGTTTGTTCAGCTGTGTTATCGGGGTTGTTTGTGCAATTGAGTTAATAAATATAGTGTGTTTGTGGTGTCCGATTTAATGATATAACCTTCTTTGTACTAATGTCCATACTTGCAAGATCCATACTTTAGAATTTCTATCTATGATTTTGGTCAGAAGTTATGGACGCTTTGAGTCATAAGTGTGCGGTTTTCGGATTTTTTCTTGCTTGAATTGAGCAGGTTCCAGGCTTGGCTGTGGTAATTGTGGGATGTAGGAAGGACTCCCAGAGCTATGTGAGTATGAAAAGAAAGGCGTGTGCAGAAGTTGGGATCAAGTCGTTTGACATTGACCTTCCAGAGCAAGTGTCTGAAGCTGAGGTGATCAGCAAGGTTCACGAGTTAAATGCAAATCCTGATGTCCATGGTTGGTTAGTTAATATGTGTTCGTGTTATTCTGTCATTTGTTATCATTAATCGTAGTATTGTTTATATAAGTAATAATAACAATAAAACCATAGAGCAATCTTCTCTAGTTTATTACTCCATCCGTCTCAAAATTAGTTTCCTACAAATTACTACTTATAAGCATTTGAGTTTTTTACCTCAAAATTTAGCAGGCGATGCATTGGGGGAATAGTCAAAAACTAATAAAATTATCCTCAATATTTGCATAAAAGTGAAATAGGAACACTTATTTTGGGATTGAGTAGGTACGACAAATGAATTGCGATTGTGTCAACTTATTTGCTTGTTGATATAAATTCCTTTACATGCTTTTCAAAGGCTTGTTTTTGTACATTTACAGGTATACTGGTTCAACTTCCACTACCGAAGCATATAAATGAAGAGAAAGTTCTTATTGAAATCAGCATTGAGAAGGATGTAGATGGATTTCACCCACTGAACATCGGCAAGCTTGCAATGAAAGGCCGAGAACCTCTGTTTCTTCCTTGCACCCCGAAGGCAACATTCTTAGTTTTAAATTTCTTAAGGTGCCGTTTTTCTATGTAGTTTAATTTTCAGTATCACTGATTGAAACGGGGATTCTCTTACAGGGATGTCTTGAACTTCTATCCCGAAGTGGAATAAGCATAAAGGGAAAGAAGGCGGTTGTTGTGGGCAGAAGCAATATTGTGGGACTGCCGGTTTCTCTACTACTCCTTAAAGCAGATGCGACTGTCACTGTAGTCCATTCACGCACTCAGGATCCAGAAAATATCATCTGCGAAGCAGACATTGTCATTGCGGCAGCAGGACAACCAATGATGGTAACCGACTTTGCTAATTCATTCACTTGTCTTGATATATTGTACAATTTAGAAGGGACTTCACCTGTGCAATGTATAAGCTGATTGTTCAATAATTATAAATGTATCTATATCCTAACTTTCAGATAAAGGGCAGCTGGATCAAACCCGGCGCTGCAGTAATTGATGTTGGGACAAATGCCATTGATGACCCTAGTAGAAAAACAGGGTACAGACTCGTCGGAGATGTAGATTTTCACGAAGCTTGCAAGGTTGCAGGATGGATAACTCCGGTTCCTGGTGGTGTCGGTCCAATGACAGTCGCAATGCTGCTCCAAAACACCTTAGAAGGGGCCAAGCGTGTTATTCAACAGTAAGCCCTGTCTTCGTCTCTTAGTTAATAACCAAATGTTGTTCCTCTTGGATCATAATAGAAATAATGTTTTGTACCTTGTTTCTGCATCAATAAGGCTTTGAAAATTCTTAAATCTTAATGTTCTTCAAGAATTTGGGTGACTCATATTCATCCATAATGCTATGGTTTTGGGTTTATTTTTTGATTTGCTTGGAAACAACCGTTTTGTTGTTGGCTGATTAAGGAACCTGGTTTGTCCTCAAGATCTGTTTTGAAGGGAGAATGTTTCAGAAATTAAAACTTTTATTTGCAAGCTTTATATATACTGGGGGTAGTTCCATGCAATGCACGGTGCTATTTGAAAAATGTTATTAATAATTAATATTATTTAATATGTTCCAATTTCAGTAATAGAGAATTAATTTAATAAGATGAATTGAAGTATAGTAGTCAAAATAATTCAAAATATAATTTGTAACATATTTTGATATCGTAACAATGACGTCTGGAAGCCAAAGCAACATTCATATACAACACATTAGACCTGCAATTTTTCAAAAATAATACATCATCAATCAAATAAGTTTATAAGCAACTTGATGCATAGTGTACAAAATTTTGAATAACGCGTTACCTTTGATATACTAACTTGTTTATGTTGAAATGGAATATTGTAAGAAAATGCTCACGTGATTGTCACTATTTGTTAATCACTATTTGTTGAAGAGATATTTCTGAACACTTTATGATAGACAACATTTTGGATCATATGAGCGTCATGCACATCTTCATCGGCGTTGAATATAGTCATGACTTTACGGGATGTCACTCACGAAACAACAACGTACAGCTGGCAATGCATAAAAACCAACCCATAAAAATATGCATTAAAATGACATGATATATTTTATTGAAGGGATAATGACATGTGGCTACACCCAATAATGTCATTACGGGTACCTGAAGTTTGTTTAAGCGACATTTAACCCAACTTTTGTTAAATCTAACTGAATTGGTTTGTTAAAAAGTTTAAAATACTCTCAATGGTTCTAATTTAAAATCTGACTGATTTAAAATCAGTCTAATTGGTTCAAAATCGATGAGATCGGTTCAAATTGAACTTTATCTTTTATTTCATAAATAATAATTACAATATAATCAATAATTAATTATATTTCTTTTGAAAATATATTAATGATTAATTAATAATAATATGAATGATTAATTAGTAATAATTAATAACTATACCAGAACCTTCACCATCAGGTCAACAAGATCCACATCTCCAATTCCTCACCATATTGGTGGACAGTGGCTCAGATCCGTGAAGCCATGGGAATAGGCAGCTCAAACCGAAGAAACCCATTACCCCAAACCCCGAAAAAGAAGCAGATCTTCATTCTCGCCGGCCAGAGCAACATGTAGGGACGCGGCGGCGTGACAAAACGCTACCGCTGGGACGGGGTCGTGCCGACGGAGTGCTAACCCCACCCAGACTCCACCCTCCGCCTCGCCGCCGACCTCCGGTGGGAGGCAGCGGAAGAGCCCCTCCACGCCGACATCGACTCCGGCAAGGTCTGCGGCGTCGGTCCCGGGATGGCGTTCGCGAACGCGGTGGCGGCGGAGGAGGACGCCGGAGTGGTGGTGGCGCTGGTGCCGTGCGCTGTTGGAGGGACGGCCATCAGGAGGTGGGGCCGAGGGCAGAGGCTGTACGAGAACATGGTGAGGAGGGCGAGAGAGAGCTTGAAGGGCGGCGGAGAGATCAGGGCCTTGCTGTGGTTCCAAGGCGAGAGCGACACTTCGAATCTGAAAGATGCTTTACATTACAAGGAGAATATGGAGAAGCTTATAGGCAATGTCAGGGAGGATCTGGGCTTGCCTTCACTTCCCATTATTCAGGTTAATTCGATTTGAACCATTAGTGCAATACATAGGATTTAACTGAGAATCATTCGTATGTGACAATTCTAGTTCAATGTGCTGCTGCATATATAACTTTCATTTGTAAATGATTTTTTCAGCCATTGTGCAAGAGACCCAATTCATTGGTATTGTATTGGATATGTTTTGGATCGAATCAGGAACCATTGAGATTAGCTAGTGATAAAAAAATTTAAAATCTTCGACTTGTCTGATTAATCCTTTAATTTTTTTTATCAACAAATAGAATTTTATTAAAAATGAGAACGCTAGCAACAGCTTTCCTAGTAAGAAAACGAAGCTAGGAGAGTACAATAAAAGAGAACTGGAAAACTTGAAAAGGAGACAATGAGGTTTCGGTTGATGAGAACTGAAAATCCTTCAATCTGATTGATTTTCTGAGTAATCCCCGATTAGTCACTAGAAGGTCCTCTCCGCCTGACTAGCGCCTAGCGTTTTAGTATGATAGTCTAAGTAACCGGTTAGGGAGTCAGTTTCCAGAGGTGAAACCCCCGACCATGTGGTATGCTATGTTTGTCAAAAGACTTGTCACAACATAATGCTCGAGATGGTTGTAACTTACCATGGTGTCTTGAGACAAAGTGTTCAACAAAACTGTAGTTTACAACCTGGAGTAAATTTATAGCATTGTAACTTGGTGTTTGTATATATATATATTTTTTATCAGCTGGTGTTTGTATATTGTTTCTCTTTATATTAGTCTGCACATTGTGGATGAACCACGTAAATTATCTCTGACGGGAGAAATTGTTGTGCAGGTGGTGATAGCAACAGGAGAGGGGAAGTACATAGACAAGGTTAGAGAAGCACAAGTTGAAGTTGGTATCAATCTCCCCAATGTGGTGTGTGTTGATGCCAAAGGGCTGCAAGTGAAGGAGGATCATCTCCACTTGACCACTGAGGCCCAAGTGAAGCTAGGCCAGCTCTTGGCTACTGCATATCTCTCCCATTTTGCTACTCCACATCAGTCTTCTTGGTTCATGCAAGTTCTTGGCTTTGGGAGGCAAATCTTTTCCACCTTATTTCCCTTGTAATGGGTATGGGAAATTGTATGCTCCACCTTATTTCCCTTGTAACTTTAACTTGTATGCTTTTTGATCAAGTGCATGTTCATAATCATGGTTAAATTCATTTGTCATACAAATACAAGCTTGTGTAACTACAAGAGGCATGAAATCTTCGTCGTCGTCCACTTGGCTATAAAAGGCCACACCCCGAAGAGCTCTACTCCCGCGGTCCATCAACACAGAGAAGAAACCTTGATTGAGTGCGGCAATGCTCACACCTGACGGAGTGGGCAAATTATAATCGGGCTTGGAACCGACCTGCAGAATTGGACCACACCAGACCGCACCAGACACCGTGAGCTTAACCCATAATTTTATAGATCGAGCATTCAAAGGCTTTTGGTCCATCAATCACTGAATCACAATGATGATATGATGAAATTCTATTTCGATTTAGATTTGGTAGTTAAAATCTATGTTTTAAGTTTTGGAGGAAAAGTTATTAATAAAATTGTTACTTATATTCAGTACGGTTTTTTAATGTTAAAACCCTACAATATTGCTATTTTTAGGGTGTTTTGTGGCTGGATTTATTGTTTACGGGTAGATTATATAGTTTGGTTCTACGCTTCTATGTGTTATTTTTTAAAGCTAATCATATATTCATAAAGTCACGAGAGGGAAAAAATTTCACACTCGAAGATTGAGCATCAACCATGTACAGTAAACAGTAAAAGACATCTTTAAGACACCAGAAAAACCAAGTCGGACACACCGACCACCGAACCTAGAACACACTAAACTAAGCGAAACATGTCGGACACACCGACAACCTCTAAACAACACTAAATCAAAACAAAATGAAAAATGTCACACCCATACAAAACTAACAACAACAACAAAACATGACATCATAAACAAAACGATCACCCTTCCACCATTCTCGGGGGAGACACCCTCTCAACCGAACCCATACACATCAGCGAGCGCCACTCCTCAAGTATCTCCCACGGGGGCATTCGATAACTACTCAATCATGGGTTTCTCGGCGTGTCCCGGTTCACAGAACTACTTAGCGGAATATCCGAATGAGCCCGGCAAAAACAAAAACCAAACACGAAACGAGTCAGATCAAGAGAGACAGCGCTTTTACACGTTACTGCCCAATTTTTGATGCTATTTCAAGGCAACGGCACACCGTATGAAGAAGTGATGGTGCTGTATAAAACTCTTCACATTCTTGAAACGACGTCGAATTGGTTCGAATAACGACTAAAAGAGACGAAACAAGAAGCAAGACGAAGATAGAAATTGAGAGGTCAAACCAAAAATGGTGGCACTCCAATTCTGCTCTCTCCCCATTTCAGTCCGCGGTAAGCTTCCAATCTATCTCTATAGCTATGCTTCCTTTTTTTACAGACTTGTCTCTTTCTTCATATTCTGGGTTTTTTTTTCTCCAGGTGTTTCTGGGTTTAGCTCAGCTACCATGGCTGCTCCGGCGATTTACAGGTTTCCGCGGGCAAATTTGGCACCGTTTGGATCTTCTTTTCTGACTGGTCGTTCTCCACTCTGTAAGGTTCCCAATTTTTGTAGCTCCGTGCCCTACATTTTGATAGAGGAGTGTGAGTAGGGTTAAGAGTTGAGTTAATGATTTTTATGCAAAAATGAGACTGACCCTTTTGAGATTAAGCATCACTGTTCATGGTACATGTCTGAATTATCTTGGATTTAAGTATTTTAGAAACATCTGATTTAGTACTTGGAATGTGATATGGTGTGTGCAGCTGTTTTTTTCCAACAGTTTGATTGACTAGTTTCTAATTTGTTTTAAGTTTTTTTGGGCTTATGTTGGTTTGTGGCGTATTAGGAGGAACAATACCCATTTGTTGTATTCTATGGCCGATTCAGAAAAAGAGTAGTCTTTACATTTGATTGCTAAGCCTAAATCGTATTGATCATGCGTTGATGTAACAACCTATGATACGATCAAAGGGGATTCAGGTCGTCGGTCATGAGAATGGAACCTTGTAGCTTACTTGTGGAAATGACATCGACGATGTTGGTGTTGGTATTATATCATCTCTAACTTTTGCTGGCGATAGTATATGGCAGTGTGGAGTTCGGAAGTACATATGCACAATTTTTTTTTAACTATCGCGTATCTGCACAGCGACATGTTCTTAGCTTTTGATGTGTATTACTATTTCCTTCCCATCATCTTATTTATACTGTATTCAGATCTAGCTAGACGACTGTCCATTGTAATACAACTGATGCATATATTAGACTTGAATACTCGAGTTTTATAAGATTGCGTGTATGTTTTCATTAGACTGAATATTGGTCATTGAAGTGAAGGTATAAGATTATGCTTTGTTTTATTTCCAGTGACACGGTCAACTTCACAGCTGATGAGGCCTGTTTCGAGAACATCGATGTCCATAAGATGTGAGAAAGGAGGCAGTGGTTTAGATGTATGGTTGGGCCGGGCTGCAATGGTCGGATTTGGTGTGGCTATTTCTACTGAAGTTGCAACGGGCAAGGGACTTTTGGGGGTACGGTTGTGAACCAAGAATTACAATGTACCTTCCATTTTATATTATGTAAAATCATGAAACAATTATTTTGATTTCTTCTGCAGAATTTCGGGCTGTCAGCTCCGCTGCCCACACTGGCCTTGGCAGCTACGGGATTGGTGGGCATTGTCGCAGCGATTTTGATATTCCAATCTGCCTCCAGCAACGATTACACTTGAAATCGCGTCGCGAGTTGTTTGTAAGTTCGGGATTCTGAAAGATGACCTTGTTTTTGTTCATCAATTGTAATTTCATTGTAAGTTAAAACCTTGATTCATGTAAAATCAATCCATCTGTTGTACTTGTAGCAGATTACTTGTGCTATATAGCCTTGAAAGAGCAAAAGTGTAAACTATTTATACTGACATAACAGTGAGTGTACTTGCGGCAATTTCAAAACCGAGAAACAAATAAAACTCGCCCACCGTGGAGCTCGAACCCACGACCACAAGGTGAAGAGCCTTGCGCTCTACCAACTGAGCTAGACGGGCTTGGTGGCTTTTGACCGATAAAAAACTGGCCCATTTTTTATAAATATTTTATCATTATAAGTTATTAATTATTTGTCATTAAATTTAAACTGATTCTTTTGTGTGTGCAGAGATCGAAATAATAATCACACAATAATTTATCAGGGCATAAAACTAAACACTTTTATAGAATCCAAAAAAACAAGTGATTGGCCAACTATGAAGAGGAGAAAATGAGAGTTTACTGCACCTAGGTATCCTAAATATTTTTTTTGACTCTAACTGTCATTTTGAGACAACTTATCTATAAAACACCAAAAGTACATAAACTACCTCTGGTTGAACCACAATTAAATTTGGTTCAATCGAGGAAACCATCTCAATTGGAAAAACTTCATCGGAAAAGTCAGCTCCTCCGGCGACCCCGAGAAGAAGACATTGCGAGGGTTCCTTTGGAAGAGAATGGGTTGGACCATGCCAACCGATTGAGTCGGTCCAATTGGATTGTTTTTATTTTGAGGTATTTTAGGGATTGATTATCTCAAACTGATAGTTATGATACTAAAAATGAGAAAAAAATAATTAGGGTACTAAAGTGAAAGTGGTATAGTTAGATTAGTAAACTGTCATTTTTCCCTAAGAAGAATGAGCATACCCTAATTTTTAAGCACCACAATTCACTTAGATTTTACAAACTGATTTTATTTATCATTTGTGTAATTTATAATTCACCCATGTGGAATTATAAATTAGTTTGGGTTTCTACCCTTCTAGTTTTGAGACCATTATTATACCTAAGATCCATATTAAATTAATTTGTCCAATTAATTGTTTCACTGTGACATCTTCAATAATATGTGCCCATTCAGGAATTTTAACCCGACATGGACGTCACCGGAGCTGAGATCCTCACATCTAAACCAATAAATTACCACTATTTTGTTTGAAAGGGAATACCAAAACAAATTCATTTACAAAATCGAAATAAAACAAAATGAAAGTTTTCACAATGAACATGTGTATTATTTATGAACAGAATAATTAGCTTGAATATGTCAAGAGGAGTGCGCCTACCGTCGAATTAGTGCCCACTTTGAGATTAATAGTGCTGATGTACCAGACACTTTATCTCGTATTGTATTGACAGACGTTTCTTCAATATAATAAGACCCTCTTCTTTTCAAAAAAATAATAATATATTTATCTCTTGCACACAACTCCTTGCCAATGAAGTCCACTTCCACATTTAAAGCTTGGAAGCTCAATCAAACCTTGGAAATCATTGGAACCTTGTTCGCCGGTAAATCTTGCCACAGAACAATCGGGAGCGAACAAGCTCGACGTGGCATAGTCCATGTCTCCGACCACCACCGGCATGGTCGCTCCGACCTTGACCAGGCTCACGTAGTCTGGATTGTAAGTCTGCTCCAACATGTCACTCACCTTACAACACAAGCATAAGTTATAATTCGAAATATTTATCAAGCAATGACGTCAAAATATTTGTTTATCACCATGGAAATGTACATACAATTTTAATATATAATTTTAAGTCGGATTGGATTAAAATTTATAGGTATTAATCTTGGACTCGAAACTGGTCTTAAACCGAAAACTGAATTGAGAATGATAGATAATGATATATTTTGGTTCTAAATTTGAGAGCACCACAAATATGTGGTCATATTCTAGTTCTCTTAGACGAAGAATCGTATTTAAACAATAAGAAACTATACCAAGAGGACACGTCATTTCACACACTTACTATATGTCCATCTCTTACGCAACGACATCACTCGTATATGTTCGGTTTTTACCTATATGTTATAATTGTAAATGTTAAGTTTTGCCTCGTAAATTAGGCCTTAATTCGTCTATTTTGGACAATTATTCGAGCCCAAGTTAAGGACTAAATTTCAACCAGTTAGAACTGAGGAACCAAACCATCCCTTCTCACATGTTTCTGAATATAGTTCATTGAATTTGTCAGAAGTCCAACCCACTTAAAAGTTCATTCTCACGTGTTTCCGAATATAGTTCATTGAATTTGTCAGAAACCTAGCCTACTCAAGTTTATATTTGGCCCCAGAACTGAATCATTTTTTTGTATTTGAGAAGAACTTTCATATGAATAGGAATCAAGCTTAATCGGAATGAATCAAAATAAATCATAATTCTTTTTCATATGATTGATCAGGTCAGCAACTTCAAATTAAATTAGTTTTCCCTAAACATATAAGCGGTTGGGCCAATAAAAAGTAACACTGGGCATTCATATTTTTTAAAAAAAGTAAATAAATGTGTGGCTGACTCAATTTATCGGGCCGTATCATCGGGCCTGAGTGGTATGTATTTTGGGCTTGATAGTGAATTGAGCCCACGCGTGTACTCGATTTACATCACAAAATCACAAATCAAAGCCAAAATCGTCAAAAACTCACTCGAAGTAGAAACCAAACGCTACTGTACTGTGGAGTGAGAGAGATCGGCGCGAGGTTGAAGATGAACGGAAAATCGTACCACCGCACGCCGACGGTGAAGATCCGGGAGATGAAGGACGACTACCTCAAGTTCGAGCTCCGCAACACCGACGCGAGCGTGGCCAACGCGCTCCGGCGCGTGATGATCGCGGAGGTCCCGACCATCGCCATCGACCTGGTGGAGATCGAGGTCAACTCGTCGGTGCTCGGCGACGAGTTCATCGCCCACCGGCTCGGGCTCATCCCCCTGACCAGCGACCGGGCCATGTCGATGCGCTTCTCTCGCGACTGCGACGCGTGCGACGGAGACGGCCAGTGCGAGTTCTGCTCCGTCGAGTTCCACCTGATGGCCACCTGCATGACGGACCAGACGCTCGACGTGTCGAGCAAGGACCTCATCAGCTCCGACCCCACCGTCGTCCCCGTCGACCTCTCCGACGCCGCCTCCTACGAGTCCACCGAGCAGAGGTAATTTCGTAGACACTCACTCGGTTTCTAATTTTATTAAGGGCTTGGTCTGCATTTCCCTGATGTTTAGATTTTAGGGTTTTGGTATGGGTTGTTTACTAGAGATTTAGGTTTTAGGGTTTTTGGAATGGATTGTTTACTGGAAATGAAATTTAGATTTTAGGGTTTTGGGAATGGATTGTTTGTTAGAGATTTAGGTTTTAGGGTTTTTGGAATGAATTGTTTACTGGAAATGAAATTTTGGATTTTTGGGTTTTTGGAATACATTGTTTACTAGGAATTTAGATTTTTTTTGGTTTTTGGAATGGATTGTTTAATATAAATTTAGATTTTATGGTTTTTTTGGAATGGATTCCGCCTCTTAGGAATCATCTGAGCAGAGGTAATTTTTGACCCTCGGTTTCTAGGGTTTGGTCTGCATTACCCGGATGTTTAGATTCTGGGTTTAGGGTTTTGAAATTGATTGATTTCCTAGAAATTTAGATTTTAGGGTTTTGAAATTGGTTGTTTTCTAGAAATTTTAGGGTTTTAGGGTTTTGTTTGGGGATTTATATGTTATTTTGTAAAGGTTTGATATTGATGAGCTTTTTATTTTCTTTTTCGTTTGTTAGTTCATAAAAATTGCAATTTTCTTTTGTGGGATTTAGATGCTAATGCTGCATTTTCTATTAGCACTACGTTAACATTATGCTGCATTTTCACATGTGATTCACATAGTCTAGGATAGTTAGTTGTTTTTAGTTTAGAATTTTAGATTGTGCTATGAATCAATGTTGGTCAGTGCACACGTCCTTGACCTATATTTGTGAGGTATTCATGGTTTTTATTTTCTGAGATTTCTTGTTGAGCCCAAGCTGACCAACTCACATACACACATGGTATGTTCCATCCGCTTTTTAAGCGTTAGATTGTTTCATTTAGTTTGAGCTAATACAACTACCATTTAGAGAGATGGGTAGATAGCAACTACATTTCCTCATCAAACAGGAAAGGAAGTATATGATTATCGAAATCAAAAGAAGCATTTGTTCTTAATAACTGATGTTGCGTGATTCACATGTTGCCTAGATAGTTGTTTATAGTTTTGAATTTTAGATTGTGCTATGAGTCAATATTGGTCAGTGCATATCCTTCACCTATATTTATGAGATATTCATGGTTTTTATTTTCTTTGTTGAGCCTGATCTGACCAACTCACATATGCACATGGTATGTTCTATCCACTTTGTAAGCATAGGATTGTTTCATATAGTTCGAGCTAATATAACTATCATTTAGAGAAACTGATGGATAGCCCATACAGAAACATTTGTTCTTAATTTTGGTTGCAGGGAATTATATGTTTAAGGGAAATAGATACATTGTGTTTTTGTCAGTTTGGTTATCAATTTAACGCAAATTTTACTCATTTAAGTCTTTTGCCATTGTTGATATCATATTTGAGGGCTAATAGCAAAGCTCTCAGAAGTTGAGGACCTTTATGTAGTTTCTTGATAACTAAAGAGAACCTTTGAAAATTAAGTCATTTGCTTGCATGTTTCTTCGTAATCGTTCTTTCAGTTTGGCAGATTTCCTTTTCTCCCCGTCTTTTCTCTATTCATTATCAACAAAAAAACTTATATGCATGATGTGTGGTGTCCATGTAAGGACTCTGTGTTTGATGGTAAAAAGGCTGAGTTAGTTCACTTTCTCTATTCAGGGGCATTATAATTGTGAAACTGCGCCGTGGTCAAGAGCTGAAGCTGAGGGCGATAGCTAGAAAAGGGATTGGGAAGGATCATGCCAAGTGGTCACCTGCAGCCACTGTAACTTTCATGTATGAACCGGATATTCATATCAACGAAGATCTGATGGAGACGCTGACCCTTGAAGAGAAGAAAAGCTGGGTTGAGAGCAGTCCTACCAAGGTTTTCGACATTGATCCTAATACCCAACAGGTAGTTCATATTTATAAACTTCAGTTCTTTGCTTTATTATAGCACCATTACATGTTTCCACTGCAAACTGCACATTTAAAGTACTGGTGAACTTAAAAGTTTTAAAATGTGAATTTGAACAAGATGCACGCAAATTATAGTTGCTCTGAAGTTTCAAGTCGTGTTAAGTAGTGTCAATATGGATTATCACAACCTATATATTCTTTAAATGGGTTCAGTAGCTGTGCATCTTGATCTAATACCCGAGTAATTTTGTAGGTGGTTGTGGTTGATCCAGAGGCATACACCTATGATGATGAGGTGATCAAGAAAGCTGAAGCCATGGGGAAGCCAGGGCTTGTGGAGATCTACGCCAAAGAAGACAGCTTCATCTTCACAGTTGAGTCTACCGGCGCTGTGAAGGCTTCTCAGCTGCTGATCAACGCAATCGAAATCCTCAAGCAGAAGCTGGATGCAGTTCGCCTTTCTGATGATACAGTCGAGGCTGATGATCAGTTTGGTGAACTGGGTGCTCATATGCGTGGCGGGTGATCCTTGTGGCCGGGTTTCTGTTTGCAGAGCGGATTTTGTTCATAGGTACTGAAGCTGCAAGCAGAATGAGCTGCATTTTGGATCCTAACCCTGTCTGATTATCCTTATCAAAACAGTTGAACTTGTGGCCTTCTGATGTTTTTACCCGATTCTAGGATTGTATCAGCTAAAGTTGTGGCCTTCTGATGTTTTTACCTGATTATAGGATTATGTGTTGGCTTTTGTGAAATTTATGGGTGGCATGTTTGTTATGGTTTGTATGCATTTTATAGCTGCAAATTTTATACGGACAAGTTTGTGTGTAATGGTTGAGCCATTCCATTGCAAATGTTTTAGCCATTTTGGTCACTTTTTGCTGCAAATTTGGTGCCTTGCTTTGTTGCAAAACTCTGCTTTTGTGCTGCAAATGTAACTCATACTGGTGTTTTGCTGCAAATTTTTCATGGACTGGTTTGCTGTCTGCTGAAAAATGGTTTGCTGGATTTTTCAACTGACTCCATGGTTTGTTGAATTCTTTTCATGTACTGGCTTTTTTGACAACTCCATGCTTTGCTAAAATTGTTTGACTTTTTTTCTGCATATTCACACTATCCAAATTGACACAAAAATTTCATTTCAAATATAAAATCCACATTCACAATGCAATTTACACAGTTCCACATTTCACACACATGAACAATGCAATTCACACAAAGCCACATTAATTTCATTTTACATCTCAATCCCACATTTCACTTGCACATTCCATTGACATCAAAATTCACATTGGAATGCATATTCAACTTCAGTGAAATGCACTCTCAGTCTAAACAGTAAAAGAATACTACAATTCCTAAACAATTCTTAAGGAACAAAACCATTTTCTCGAGCACCTTTGTGTATCTCATCATCCTTGAATTAACAACATCAACTTCAACATATTGTCTCCGCCCTCCAATTTAGCCTTCAATTATGAATTTCTCTTTAAAAATCTATCGTTCACTGAAGATTTTTCTTCAAATAAACTCAAATTGTGTTCACCAACACTTCTTACTGGCTTGTGATTCTCTTATACATCCTCGGAAGCACTATCAGAATTAGTTTAGGGATTTAGTTAATTCCCAATCAGAGGGGAAATCACAGCTCTATCTGCAGCTTCAGTATCTATTTGCATTCATTTGTAGATAATATGAAGCTAACAAAACAACAATTAAGGAGAATAAGACATCAAAAACAAGCAAATATAAATTGACATTCTAGTTTGTGCTTTCCAAATGTAATAAATATTTACATTAACCATCACAAAGTAAATAGATATGAAATGCTGACAAGCCTGTTTTTTTGGGCTATTTACACAATGACTTGAAAATGTAAAATCCAGATATGCAAACTAAAAAATCCAAACTAAAATTATACTTTCTTCTGCAATCAGAGTCCATTCCTTTCCTCTCAGCCTCAAAGCTTTCCGAATCGGGCGCCCTACATATGAGCTGAAGTTTTTCTAGCAGGCACTCGCTTCATCGCTCTTACGCTCAAGGGACTGTTCTTGCTCTGTTCCAACAATGACATAAAATCAGCAAAAGATGATCAATTGATAGAAATATACATAGTTAGAGAACTGTGTGATTACCGCTAGACAAGTTCCCGCATTGGTATCACAGACGGGATAGTCGTGAGGGCAGCAGCTGGAATGGTCATTGCAGCATGTGGCGGACTCCAGCGGGCAGCATCCCCAAGCAAAGCAATATTTACCATACTCGTACACACAGCAGCATGTGGTTCCTGCGGTGCACGAGTAGTACTCGTCGCACACTGTTGGAGGCTTGACGGGAGATGGGGGAGAAGGGGTGGGCTTAGGAGGGTTCATACCCTTCTTCGTAGGGTAGGAAGCCTCCATTGCAATGCCACACTTGCCTGTTTTGGTTCTCTTCACGTTTCGCTCCATTCTGATGTACCCTTTCTCTCCCCATTTAGGACCCCAAGAGTTCCTCACGATCCAATAGTCTACACCATTTTCTGTTCCGTACCCAACAGCTGCCACGCCGTGGTCTAGAGCTGTGCCACAGCGTCCTGTAAATACACCCTGAAAAAATACAGGAAAGAATGGGATTAATTAATATAACAATTTCATCATTTTAGGGTATTTAAGGTAAAACTAAACCCAATGACCAACTTGTCAATACATACATATCTCAAGCATGCGGAAACAAACTAGATAATCGGTAAAACCATATAGGAAACTGAGTTCTTCAATGCAAAGCTAATGAACAAAAATAAGCATTATTGGTGGTGATGCTTACGACTAAATCATAAACCATGACGACCTAAAGCGATAAGAAATGTTAAAAGTCATTTTAGAGGAGCTTTTATGTGTGCTCTTTGTGATTTCGAGAAGTTGCAAAGTATTATGTTGTATGATGTGCTTTTGTAATGAAGTTGTGTCTTGAGTTACGGAAAAAAAAGCAATAAAAAAATGTTGGTGCTTAAAGTAAACATAAATGGAATGGCAATGGAAATTACCGAATGGTAGAGTTGGAATTCCCTGCCACCAGCTTCAATGGCAACGCTTATGGGTTGATTTGCAACAGCTTTCTTCAACGAGCTCTCATCATTTTCAGGGACGTCTTCATATCCATCTATGGTAACAACCTTAGCATTTTTCTACAAGAAGCAAAAGACAAGAGCAAATTAGGCTGTATAGTTAATGGGTCAATCCAGATTCGATAAAATAAAATACTTAACAAAGACCAAGTATGGTTCCCTCGTACACATACCCTAACTGGATCGCATGTTCCATCAACGGCTTTGTAAGGATAGTCTTCTTCAGTGTCAACACCGCCATTTTTAATGATGAACTCAAAGGCATAGTCCATAAGACCACCATTGCATCCCTCGTTAAATGATTTATCGCAATCCACCAACTCCTGCTCCGACAGAGAGATTAGATCGCCCGTGACAATGTGATTAACTCCCTCCACTGCAGCAATTGTTGAGAACGCCCAGCAACTCCCTTCAATATAAATCAATCAACAAATCAGCTTAACAGGAACATAGAGCCAATTACACAGTAAAGTAAGAGTCAACTATTCATCTTCTTTGCCAATGCAAATTGGGACAACTAAGATAAGCTTCAACCAGTGTTCTAAAAATCCCCGACAAGCCCAATTAATCTCTGGTCAAACACTTATTAATCTGTGATTAGTCCCCAAGTTTCTTTAGAACACTGCTTTGAAGAATTATCAATTATACTAATGTAAGTACATAAAAGCAAACACTATTGTCCTCTTGCTGTAATTTCAAGAAACTAACTTGTCATTGCAAAAACAAAATTGATACAAATAAGAACCAAAATCATCATGCCGATATTCAAGTTCATGAATTCTGACCTAACCTTAATCATTCACTGAACAATCAGCAACACACAGACAAATCTACAGCTATTGAGTGCTGATTCTAAATCTTTATCTCCATCATCTTTCTACCCAAAGACAAACAAACTTCAACATCACAGAAATTCTAAAACAGACACAACCAGATCACATAGCTACAAAAAAAAAACCCATCTTGTCCAAGGAAAGCCACAAATTCTAAAACAGACAAGTAACTACTTTTTCCAGTCCAAATCTACATACTATTCATCACAAAAAACAGTGCTCTAAAAACCCCTGATTTGTCCGATTAATCCCAGGTTAGTTTTCTATTAATCCTCAAATCCGATTAATTTCTAGATTAATCCCAAAAGGCATGTTTTTAGAACACTAACAAAATAAATGCTTCCCAAAACATAGGTACATAAAAATCAAATTTTTAGAGTACTCATAAACCGAAAGATCCAAAACAAATAAACAAATCAAGACAAAGAAGCAAAAGAAAAACACTGACCACACTGTCCTTGGTCCTTGACCGGAGCAACAGACCCTTCCTTTCTCCAATCCGCCGACTCCGGCAGCTTGTCCCCTTCCCGGAACTCGTACCGGTCACTCTTCGTCCCAGAGAGCCTGACCTTCCGGTCCATCCTCGCACCCAGGTACATCGCCCTGTACTCCTCGTTGGTCAGATCGGCGAACCGGTTCATGCCCAGCTTGTAAGGCCGGTCGACGGAGTTGTGCTCGTCGACGAAAGCCAGATTGTCCCTGAAGATCTCGAACCGGCGGTCCTTCTCGCCGAGACCGTTGTAGGCCTTTCCGAGCTCGACAAGCCACCGCTCGTACAGGCTCCTCGTCTCGCCCTCCGACCGAGCCAGGCCGTGCTCGGCGTCGTATTCGATGATCGACATGTCGGAGGCGGCGGAGAGAGCGATTGAGAAGATCATGGAGGCGACCCAGATGGGCATGGCTATGGAGGAGGGCTTGGTGAAGAGGGTCATTGTCGATTTCGGAGATGGTCTGTGTGAGAAAGGGATTGGATTTGTGGGTTCTATATGTAAAGGAGACGATACAGAGACCTTGTTGTCAATGGAGAAGGAGACGATATAGAGAATCGGGATTGGCCTAGTTGACCACTTTTGCTGTAAAATAGGGACCTATTTGTCTTATTATTTATATTTTTATTATTGTACTAGAATTTGTATAGATTATAATTAAAATTATTTTTCCATGTAATTCAATTACAGGTAGACTTCTATTCGAACAAGAAAAAAGTTGTGTGATAGTGGTTGAATTAAACTATTTAATTTGATACGACAAATTTTCAATAAAATGTAACTATTTATAGAAACCATATTAGGTAGGGATTTTATTTTGGGTGTGAATCAATCATGTATGGTATGTTTTTGTATAAGAAATCGAAAACTGAAAAGCGATCGATCTTTATGAATTGGTCTTACAAATATTGATCCAACAATAAATAAGTCAAGACCGGTCACAAAAGTGAAAATTTCATGAAAATTGGTTGAATGAAGATCCAGCCAAAACCCAGTCAGCCAAATAATAAATGAAAACGATCAAAAATCTAAGAATTTTATAAAATTTGGTTCATAAACAAACAAATCGAAAATTGATCAGATTATAAATTTATTTGATAAAAAACAATTTTGCCCATAAAAATTTCTTTTATATGTATTGATTTTGTCTGGAAATCATATTACTTTTGGTGCTTTGGTTCATTATTTTATCTCGATTGTTTTTAAAGCAAACTCACATAAAAAAATCAGACTCGAGTGTTGCGATCGAGAAATACAAGAAGAGTCGGTGAGACAACTCTCACACATGACTCCAAAACTAGACTAAAAAGGGCAAATATGACAAGCGAAAGCGCCGCCTCGATATGTTTTCTACGGATTGATTTCATCGAAAGAGAATGACCTGGTCTTAAAAACAAAAGAAAACAAACCGAGAGCTGATAAAAAAACCGAGACAATACCTCCCAAATCTCAGAGCCACCTATTTCGCTCACGCCACCATAAAGCTTCTACAAGAGCCACGACCTCCATCTCTGCTTGCAGGAGAAACCCCACGAATTTCTCAGAGAATACCCTCTCGATTATAATCACCCGTCACAGTCTCCAATGAACTGCTAAAAACCACAAAATAATCTATCAAAACCATCCACAACCGCTACTACGACTACGAGACACATGTCACAGAGACGAGACTTACAACAAAACCTAAAAATGAAGTATCCAAAACCTAATTAAATCCATAGTTTATGGGAGACTCACCTACCAAATTATTGGTCTTTTCAAAAAATTGAAGTAGCACATTCATGAATGTGTATCCAAAACACTCCAATAATGCAATTGGAATAGAATAGCAAATGCCCTTACACTAATAATACAGAAGTGTTCAATATCAACAAGCATCTTTGTTGGAAGTAGAGGTGTGAATGTAAGTTTTCTAACACTACAATTATTTGCAACTTAATTAATTTTCTAATCAAAACATTTCCAACACATTATATAGTATTTTAATAATTTTAAAGGAAAAAGTAACGAGCTAAAATTAAACTGAAACGTCAAGAGAAACAAAACCCCTCATCTAGCTTTAAACCAAATCCTGAAAAAAGCTGTCCTAAATAAGAAACGGGCGATCCGATAGCTAATAGGGCATTATGAAACAATTGACATCATTATTCATATCTATATTCATTTTTCACATTATCCCCGATTTAAAAAAAAACAACTTCTTACTCCAACAAGTATTTCTTGTCATGTCATCTAACAATATTATTTCCTTTCGCAAATTTGATTTACTTTTTTTATAAAAAAATTGCAAATGACCAAAATAACAATTTATTCCTATTTTTATAATATTCAAAGCTCAAATGACAGAATTGTGTTTGATTAATCTTCACATTCAATGATCTTATTTAAAGTTAAGAATCAATAGCAACCCCTGACAATTAGAAGATCAATAAAAAAACTTCTCTACCATTGAAGCTTTAAATGATATTGAAAAGGTTATTTGTGTCATTTGCAAACAAAAAATCAATAGTTAAAAACTATGGAATGGAAAAAAAACTTTAAAATTGGATATAGTTGTAAGTTCTCTTAAGGAGTAGTGGGTTGGGAGGGATCATAAGAGGCAGGCTACTGGGCCGGGCCCATTAATAAAGTAGGGCACGTAGCAGAATTAACGTAAGCAAAATAAAAGAAACGCCCACCATGGGGCTCGAACCCATGACCACAAGGTTAAGAGCCTTGCGCTCTACCAACTGAGCTAGACGGGCTTGTTGATGACGACCCACAGTGAACATATAAATATATACAATTTAAGATACATCATGAATTTGACTTTGACAAAATTACATGAGGAGGAGAGGAAGAAGATCCAATCAATGACTGCCACGTACCCGACCACAATTAAACGAAAACGCTGTCGTTTCCTTTTCCTTCCGAAACGACATCGTGGGTTCGATCGACACTAATCAAAACGGCGTCCTTTGCGGAGTGAGGACCAAAACGACGTCGTGCCTTCCTTTGTCTTTGCTTTCGCTTCGTTGATTGGTTCTCGCAGTGGTCGTGCCGTGGGCGGGACGTCACCGGAGAGAGAGAATGCAAAATTGGAGTATCTTGTGTGATAGAATTCCAACTCGGGACATGAATGGAATGGCTTAGAGAAGAATATGAAATTCCATAATTGAGAGCGTTCACATTCTTGTTTTGGGGTCTAGGAGTAACCTTAAGATTCTCGGGGCCTTAAGCAAAATTTTGAATTAGGCCTTTAATTTTTTAGATTTATTAATATACATATGCATTTCATAATGTAATTGATATACATTTAGAATGTAATTAGTGTGCATTTAGAATGCAATTAGTCATACGCCCCTCAAAATACACATTGTTTTTCTCAGTAATCTTATTCGACACATTCTCCAAAGTGTCCTCCTGCACTTCAACAGATAAATTCTTACTGTATTGTATATTTTTTGGGCATTTTTTGGTTGGGGCCTTGGTAGAGACGCCTCTACTTTGGGGTTTAAAACATAATACGGTTGAAAACCCTCTGCATAATCAAAACCTAGTTCTTCAAATTCAATCAACAATCATCATATTCAATTATCAATCATCAAATACCACCATAATTCCTCCAATACCCTCTCTCATCCCTGACGACAACTCCTCCTTCCCAAAATCGCCGCCGCCACAATCCAAGTGGTTGATTTTGGCCATCATCACTACCGCCATAATCCTGCCATTGGCCCTCACCGCCTTCTACTTCCTCCACCACCGCCTCGTCAAGAAGAAACACTTGCCACTGCCGCCGCAAATGACCAACAACAACAACAAGTGTGGTTTTTACTATTATTAATATTCATAACATAATATGAATAAATTCTATATTGTAATTGTCAATTTTAATTTAATTACATAATTGTGTTACTTAAGCAATCAGGGAATATAGTAGCTCATAACTTTGCAAGAGCTATGTTATCAAGTGTTGATTGTTGCTTTGATGGAGGAATGTCCCATCGTTCCTTACTTTTGTATTGTTGATGTTTGGTAATGCAATCCTTTTTGCCTCAATTTTTTTTGTAATTATTAATTTTAATTTTACTACATGTTTATTTATTTATAGAACCCATATTAGGTGATTTTTGTGGGTATGGTCGTATGTAATCAACCTAAAATCAATTATAATGTTAATTACAAATTTGAACCTTATTTGACAAAAAAAGAGTGATAGACTTTCTCAATAAAAGTATATCTATCATGTATATATATATTGACTTCTTCATTTATATTGTTTGATTGATTTGCTTTGGTTGAAGTTATTATTCATAATCACAACTTATTATTCATTTTGCACATTATTCCCATATAATATATATATTTGGGATAATTCATGTTCACTACGGTGAACTATAACACATTTTCATGTCACTACGGTGAATTATTTTAAGAGTCAGTTCAATACGGGGAACTAT
>JAYMTP010001698.1:0-22675 GCA_036897365.1 Geranium brycei
TTGACATTTCGTTCGACATCTTTCGTTGCCTAAAAAATGTGCCAATATACTTCGTAATAACAGCCATCTTCCCCGGCCCATCTGAGTTGTCGACTTGTCGTTTTTTCCAACACTTTTATATACTTATAATTTCATTGGAATCGTATTATCATATATGGACTAACTCGTATTCAAATAATGCATAGACAAGGAACAAGTTAACTTGACAGTAGTTGAATTCGATTTCACATTTGCTCAAATATATATTTTCACAATTTAATTAATCGTTTCTAATTTTATTTGCTTGTTAAGTTCAATCGATTTTGTTTCTTTCTTAAATAGGTAAAAACGATTAACATTGAGTTTGATTTTTACAATAAATATTTTTTTTGTAATTATAGCTCAATTTCATTCGGTGTTTATTAAGAACATGTACAAACAAATTGAACGGTTTCAATTTTAATTAAAACCCGAGTAATTTATTTATTTATTCCATTTCGAAAAATGTTGAGCTGATTTATATTGGTTAAAGTAATTGAAATAATGTGATCATTTGTGAAACAAGTTAAATTACCTTGAACTAATCACGTATGCGTTCACTTTCAGATATGGGTGACATCAATGTAAAGAACTCGAAAATTGTGCTTGGTTATGGTTCCAAAAGGTCTAGTTCACATCATGAAACTCCTCACCAAAATTTTCCCACACATTTGACCCAAAATGAGAAATCCAACATGTTCTTATAAATGAATTTAAAACCTGGAAACAAAAAATGTTATTTTAATTGATCGTGCACAATCTTGCACATCACCTTAAGAATGATCCTATTTTTATTAAAGAGAATGAGGTAGTTGATACCACAAAGATCGCAACTGATACACAACATTAATCGACAATTAATCAATGAAATTTATGAGGGAAATTTCAATGATAATATAACCGACAATGTACTAGCATCAAGTAGTAAAGGGTACTTATATTAAGATTCGGATTATCGAACCCAAGGAAAAATGTCAGTGGTTACTAAATTTAGTTGACTTAATCAAGCTCAGTTAATTCGAAAAGTATGATTATGAGTTTGTCACAAAGTATTACTTAAAAAGTAAAGATGAGTTGAGATTCAAAAGAGAGAGATGATTTAAGGCTGATAGAAAATAATGTAGAGAAAAATATTATTGATTTTGATGTTGTTGTGAATTACAATAAGAGATCCTCTTTTATATATGTTAGAGATCAAATTAAATAGGAAAACTTAAAAATTTGGTAATAAGCCTAGACTAAATTAGGAAGCCTAAACTTATTACTTGTTTATTCTAACACCTTCCCTCAAACTTAAGTTGGTTGAGAAACCAAATTGAGTTTGAACCTGGCCGCTTTTATGAACTATAACCTTTAATGATCTTTCATCGCTTTGAACATCTTGAAGTCTTAGAACACTTTGGCTACTTTGAACGTTTTGAACACTTTGGCTATTGCTTCTTTGAGCAAACGAGCAATTTTAAGGACAATCATTATATCTTTTGAACACTTTGGTTATTGCTCTTTCAGCAAACAATGAAAGTAGTGTTAATGAAAACAATACATGATTGGTTATTATCTGGATCGTTGAGGTCATCTACAATAGGAAATGGTATAATGAAGAAACGTATAGATACATCAACTTGTTTAATGAACACAGAAGATGACAAAATTATAGCTTTAATGACACATATAAATTATACTCGTGTTATCGATTTATAGCCATGGTAGGTGTACATCTTTCATGTCCACGGTGAAAAGATTTTATTGTTTTCCATTAAAAAGAGTATCTTGTTGGTTCGTTAACTGATTATTGACGTCCACCTCCAATCTGAATGTAAGATTTGCAGTTCCAAAAGGTAAAATCATGAACACCCTGAGCTATTATTTTTTTCATGATAGGAATAAGTGACACAATTACAGGAAGCAACGAAACATATTGACGTGATCAAGGTTCATCAATGACGATCAACATCATTCAGTTTCCAGCTAAAACGAAAATTCGATTTTAATGGAAATAATACCTTGTTGATTAGAAGACTGATCATTGATGTCAACCTCCATACTGTTTTGATGATCTACAATACGAAATGGTTTTGACATGAGACGTTAGTATGAGTAACAGATTTCATCGACTAGAAGAACGATACTTCATGAACCATACCTCCCATCATTGATTTTTCTTCGAGCTTAGTTATGGCTGCTAATTGGATTGTTCAAAATGACCAAAATCGTGGTTTTAATTGTCATTTATACAAGTTTTAAATTTTAATTAGGTGTAACAAGTGTCATTTTCTCATTCCTTTATTTTAGGAATCTCTCATATTAATGACACAAAATGTCAGTGGTACCCTTGTTGACTAATTTCTGAGGAGGATCATTCGTTTCATATCTCATCATCTCAACCGTCGCTTTTTTCATACAATGGAGAAAGCATTCCAAGATTTGTAGTGGGAGAAGGGTTTGTAGTCGACCCCTTTCCATTACTAACAACCTCTAAGCAAACAGTTGATGATAAAAGCATACTTCAAAAAACATTGATCCCTAAAGATAGGAATATAAAAATAGAGGCAGATACAATTAAAACCATTTGATTACGATGTTGAGATAAACCATAATCAGTAAATTGATCAACAATCCGTTAAAACACAACCTTAAAACAAGCATAACCCAACACCTACTTAAAAGTCTAAAAATGGTGGCATATATTGAACAAAAAGAATGAAAACAATACAAGAGGATGGCACCAAGTGTGCTTTATTCTGAACAAGCGTTTTGGAAGCCTGAAGAAAACGAGTAAATGGATCTGGCTCTAGAGATGAAAGCTGATCCCACCGTAAACATACAACGCATGATAAAGCAAGCAGCAAATAACATTCAACGAGGCAGACTGGTTAAAGGAAAATTGCGGAGCGGGTTCTCCCTCAGCAGCTCCGTTTCTCTGCACATAGATAGAGTAACACCTATTTTGTGACTTGAAAAACAAAAGAAACTGTGAGCTTATCACTTGTCAGTATCGCCATTGCTTACCTGTTAAGGTCTCGGGTATCTCCCTCTCGAAGCTGCAAAATCGAAGATTTTTCACCCTTCACGCCACCACCAACTTTGTGTGTTCTGGTAAAATATAAAACCACGATTTGTAAATTAAGAAGTTAAGGTGGAACATCACAAAGAGACAATGAACTCCTAGACAAATAACTAAACACATGGTATCATATCTGAGTACAATTTGACGCAAATAGAAAAATTGAACAAGAAAGACCTTGACATGTATATTCCATAATTTTGTAAGAATCTTACTTTATAATCACATTAGAAAAATCATGGGACTAAATATTTGTCCTATTCTTCAAAGAGGTGGATTATCGGCAAAAACTTATTGATATCGAAAAATCAAAGATACCACCATTCACATCGATTTTGCCGATTGCTAGGATATGCAATGCTGTGTATATTATTATGGAAGTTACAAATTATAAATCCTGTATATACTCACTCAGAGCACTCCTCATCGACAAACACCTCAATACAGGCACCTGTCGTTGCCCCTCCAGCTCTAGCTCCAAACCCAGGTTTCTGTGGAATCTGAAAGAATTATACTTAGCAAGTTAGTGTCCATAGAAGGAGGATGAACTTACAGTTAAATTCCAAGCAGATACATCATCTGACTAAAAAAATGATGTGAAAATGTGTGGATATTCTACCTTGTATGATGCCCACTTGGAAGGGATTGCATTATTCTCTTTATTTCTCTCTGCTCGGGCTCCAAGTGTGTGCCAAGAGTTCAAATTTGTTTTGGACGTGTCAGATTGATGATCCAAGTGTGCACCAAAATCTGTATCTTTGAAAATAGAAAGTGAAGTCGCACGAGACCTGTAACATGATCCTCAATGTCAAGATAAATCGTTCACTCTAATATATGTGAAGTTTTGATTTTGAATCTTGGTACAAACACTAGATTGGGTATTAAAGTAGGATCATATTGACCATAAAGCCGCATAATACAGCAAAAATGCAAATTTCTACAGAAGAATAAAAGATAGGTATAATAATCACCTCTCCTGATTCACTTTTTTCTTGGAAAAATCAGAACTCTGTACAGTATGCCTTCCTGCATCATTGAAAAGAGTTCTAGCTTTTAGCAAGCAAATTCAACTTGGAAGACAACAGCAAGGGAATTTACCATTTTCTCCCTTGGCAATGACAGTTCCAAAGCTTCGGACTGGTAAACGAGATTCCAAAGGTTCCTCCTAGAAGTTGAAAGGTGTAAGAGAATAATAGTGTTTAAAAACTATGTTAAATTTATAATGTCAAAATAAATTGCATACCTCGCTTACTTGTGGTTTTCTCAATGTGCGTCCAACAAACTTCCTAAAAGCATCATTTAATTTTTCCAATGGCTGAGCATTCCTACAAAATGGAAAAATCAGTTAGACATGAACTGCCATTGCATAAAAGTGTCCTGTTTAAGACAAAATAATCAGAATATAACTTGATAGTTATCTATATAACGCTCCATCAACAGTTATATGCATGGTTTTTACCATCTCAATGACAAACCTCATGAATCCAACTTTTTTTAATGAAATTCATACCATTGTAATATCATTGAACTATCAACTATTAAATCATGCCACCATTATACTAGCAATATGCAAAAAGTCTTAGCTGGGTAAAACTTGAAACCCAACAGGAACATAGAAAATGAAATTATACTAGCAATATGCAAAAAGTCTTAGCTGAGTAAAACTTAAAACCCAGCAGGAACATAGAAAATGAAATTATTTGCTTGGTATATTGTAGAAACATCAAAAAAGACAACTGCTATTACCATAAAATATCTAGAAGATTCTTACCTAGATAACCCGCAATTGAATATGTCATTTGCACATTTCATTTTGTTCTTGGACTCCATATGCAAAGCATAAGCTATATAGTAGACAGAATGTTTCTGCCCAATTCTATTTGCCTCTAGAAAGCTGTATATGACTTCTGAGTCCCCGCAATGTTGTGCCTAAAATACCGGTTTAAAATAAATTTGAACATAAATATTATTTATTCAACGACTGAAAATAAAATAAAAACTAGGCCCTGCAATAAGAAAATTATGATTTAAATATTTTAAACGGGAAATGTACATGCCGTGAAAGAACTTACATATTCCAACCACACTTTGAGGTAACGCACATCATCCTTGTAATGTTCTGAATGCCAGAAAGTGCGCACACACTGTTCGTATATTACAACTAATCCTGAGGAGTCTCCACCGTGTGGAAATGACTCCTGAACCCATTTAATACACCTTCAAAATGAAACAAGCAGCTGAAGTTATTTGGAGAGTTATCACTTACGACACCACCACATTTAATAACAATTAACTGACAGTTGTGTCCGAATGTGTAGTCATTTTAGGAGATGGCATTGAAGTGGCTACAGAACATTGGCCCGAAGCCAAGTTTTTTCATTACATTCATTCAACATAAAGGAAGTATGTATTAAACACATAAAGGAGATAAGGACAAATTTACCAGCAAATCTCTTAAAAGCAATAGATGACAAATTACATAACTATAGTATCTGGGTGTCATGTATACAACAAAATAGCTAAGAACCTATGGCACAAATCCGTATAAGTTGTATCCAAAAATTACATCAAAACCTGAATTGGTTATTAGAATAATGAGAAAATCCTATTAACCTTATTTTAGCTAGCAGTAGACCCAGATCAGATCAAAACCTTGGTTGGTAAATAATTAATTAGAAAGCCCTATATCATCCTTACTCTTTGCTGTGCTGCTGGTTTTACTTTAATGCAAAAGAAGAAAACTAATTAAATAATTCATTTGTTACATATCTGAGAAACATATGAAAATCTAATTACAATTCTTGAGCAATATAAGAAAGATACGATAAATGGAGCACGAAAGAAACTCACTCGATCCATGGTTTGAGAGGATCGTCCCCTTCATACTCATCAACTGCCTCAATCATCCTCCTGAAACCTCCCAAAAAAGAAGTAAAATGTCAAATAATAATCAAAACGAAAAAGAAGAAGAAGAAGATAATAAAGAAATAGAGATGAAGAATAAGACCTCCTCTTGTCGAGTAGCGACTTGTTGAGTTGGTTGTCTGTGTGGGACTTGAGAGCTTCGTTTAAGAGGCGAATGTTGCGACCTCTCTTCAAAGGCCGCACATTCTCCTTGAACAGTTCCCACTCGTTCCCACTCTCTTGCTTCGTCGCAAGAAACAGCGTCTCTGGATCCAACCTCTGTATCTCCATCTCCAATTCCAACTCTGGATTCAAATTCTACCTTTCTTTCTCAAAGAAACGACCGTTACGATAAGAAATAGAAATGGCGCTACCTATTTGAATTCAAATAACACAGTATCGGGCTTTTCATTTTATATTGGGCTAAAATGAACGACAGTGACCTTATCCATATCTCTATACAAATCCAAGTCGGTTGGTGAGAATTGGACAATCAGAGCCGTCCGATCCGGTCACTCATATCACATGGAAGAGTCTAGAAGAAGGACCAACATCAATTACTGCATTAAACAATAACCACTTGGTTTGTTTGTGGTGCCAATGGACGGTCAGGATCATTAAATACAATACTGAAACAGGCTTCGTAGTAACAGAGATCGCACCGAAATTCCGATTGAACCAGAAGATGGCGACAAGCGGGACGCGAGGGTTGACCTTGTATTCATCATCATCATCATGGTTGTTGAGGCAGGAGGAGAAGAGGAGAGTGGTTAGGGTTAGGGTGGTGAAATTCAAGGGGACGCAGATGAGGTGGGAGCGACTGTCGGAGATGATAGAGCACAAGGTGATGGAGGCCAAGGAGGTGTGTGAGGGAGACGGGCAATCCGACGAGTGCAAGGTGGCGTGGGACGAGGTTGAGGAGATCAGCCAAGCCAAGGCCGATCTACGCCTTCGGCTCAAGATGGAGACCCAAGATCCTCTTGAATCCTTTTGCCAGGAGAATCCAGAGACCGATGAGTGCCGCATCTACCATGACTAGCACAGCCCATTCTAAATACTTATCACTTCTTTCTTTCTATGCGTATGTTATGCAATATGCAATGCAACTACTGTGTGTTTATAGCATGCTTTCTTCATAGCCGTAATGTGATCTTGTACATGGACCAGTTTACACTTAAATTCTTTAGATGTAGTATGTATATGAACAACAAATACTAAACTGTATCTGATTAATCTGTCATTTGGGTTCAATTATATTAAATTTCATTGCAAATCTAAAAGATTGTGAAAGAAAGTGTCCCAAACACTGGCAGTATCCTAAAATGAACACAAGGAAGCAAACTACTAGTGCCGCCGCCAGTCTTTGGTTTCGGCGCGTCAGCGACCATCCTTACTCAGTTTATTCCAGCTGCTGAGGGGAGGTGTTGTGCGGATTGCGTTTTGGTGAGGCTCAGGTGGGTTTTTTTGGGCTGAACCAAATTTGGCGGGCTTTTTCACAAGATCTGCCCTTAGTTGTCTTTGTTGGAGGAGACCTGACAGAGTCAGTGGCGGCTCGTAGAGGGCAGGGTCTTGAAAGAGGCGGCGGTGGTAGAGGATTGCAACGCGAGGTGGTGGTTTGGCTTTGGCTTGCTGCATAGGTTGTTTTTTCTGGTGATTTTGCAGCGGGTGGTGGGTCGCTGGGGCTGACGGCGGCCAAGGCCTCCTCGGTGGCTTTCGGCCTTTCTTTGTCGGTCCAGTCCGGTTAGGGTCGATTTTTTGGTTCAACCTGGTTTGGCTCAGTCGTTTAGGTTCGGAAACGGCTCTCTGCAACGAGTTCTTTGCTTTTTCTGGTTTTTTTAGCCCGAGTCTTTGGGAACCGTGCGTCTCGGTTTTTCTTGCTTCAAGCGAGCGTGAGGAGGTTTTGTTGGCTTCAACCCAGAGAGTGGTGGATCTGTTTTGGGGTCCCGGAGAGTTTAGTTGTGCTACTTCAGGACACCTTGAGACTGAGGCCCAGTTGAAAGACACTGATTACCTACGATGACCCTGCCCTCACCGGTATCCAGCCCGGTAACACCTAGGATAGCTAACCTTGTAGGATTCAAATCTGGAGTTGCGTGGTGGTAGAAGTTGTTTCTTTGTGCAAAACGGGGATGTTGAGAGGTGGTAGTTGTCGGTTTGCTCTTTGTGTCCCTACGTGGACTCCAGAGGGATCAGTGTTTTTGGTGAGTGGTGTCGGGGAGTTAGGGTGGGGTTTGGTATGGATAGTTTTTGGTTTAGTGATAGTTGTCGGTCTTGTCCAACATAAATCCCTGGCTTTTAAGGTTAGTGTGTGGGTGGACGGTTAGTGGCCGATCCAGCTCCTGGTATTTTCAGAGAGATAGGGTGTCATTTAGTCTGCCTTTTACGGTTTTGTTGTAAACTGTATGCGCTGATACTCGATCTTCAGGTGTGGATTTTGTCCCTACCGTGTTAATATTGGATGAATGATTTGTTCGCTTTAAAAAAACTAGTCTTCATCAGCTTCCTTGACTTGCTAGGAGTTGATTCAAGCCCGGCTCGACCATAAAACAACCCGAGCAGCTATTTTAGACCCACCGAAATGAAGCCGTTTTGTATCTTTAAAATATGAATTAATTAGGCCCATTTAATTTTTAAAAAGGCCCAAAATCTTGAAAACTTATACACGTTGCTTCCAGAAGGCAGAAGCTGTAGTACGCGGTGCACGCATTGCCTCTCAGTCTTTCAACGTTCTAACTTCCATTTATATTGGCCTAATTTAAGTTTTAAATAAGCTTATATATTAATTGTTGATTGCTCTTAACAAAAAGCCACCATCCTTCCATTTTTACCTTGGGATACCTCTTGGCATCTCTTAACAAGATCCTTTGAATCACACTCCGACATGTCCTGGCTCCTTTTCATTGCAACAAGAGTAAGGTTCAGCGATCCTTAACATCAACCATGGTATGCACGGCTGCAAAAATCTCATCAGATGATAGGTTCCTACCCAATCTCAGAGACTGCCTTGAGAAGTGAGCTTGGAGCAGGACATTTGCTTTAACATTAGGCCTGGGATTATCAAAGAAAAATCTCTGATGATTGATCAACTTCCTAACCATCTCTTCCTCCCCCGGTCGTATCGGCAACAAGGCATACTTTGAGCAGAAGCCATAATCTCCAAAAGACCCTTCGTCTTTGTCTTGGAAGTCAACAAACAACTGAAACGCTCTATAGTGGTATAATTGATGTAATAGTATGATGTTATCATGCCAAGATTTAAAGGAGAAAGGTCTATGTCTTCTTCAATGTCAACACACTTACTGGCCTCCAAATCACTCAATGTGTTCTCTACAAGTTCTGAGCAGTGATCAGAAAGATGCCCGTGACTCACGCCCCGGAGCTTGTAGTAGTTTGGGTTTTAGGTGAGCCCTCTAGACACGATTATCACTTAACTACCGTTAACTTCAAAACGTATCATAAAATGTAGTGAAGTTTTCCTTTTCTCATTTTGCCAATTTCTAGTACAAAAAGATTAAAATGCCCCTCTTTTACCTTTCAAATTTTAAATTTTCATGTCATTTTTTTTCATTTCACCTCTTTTCAAAAATGGTTTAATTTCACGCACTTAGAGATTTCAATGGGGTCTTCAAAATATAGCTAACCTTTACACCTTTCTAAAGTGATAAGTTTCACGAAATTTGATGTCGTTTAGTAGGTCAGAAGTGGGTTCGAATTTTCTGCTAAGAAACATTCTTGTTCGGAAAGTTCATGTTTCTAGCAGAAAATTTGAACCCATTTTGACATAGAAAACGACCTCCAAATTTTGTAAAACTTGGCATTTTCGAAATGTATGAAAGTCAGTTATATTTCTTAAGAGAAAGCTCACATAACTCTCTCTAAGTTTAGTTGATTCTCACTTAACTCCCTTTAGGTTTAAAATCGATTTCTGGAGCCCCTTAAGTTTTAAAAAGTCTCACTTAACCACTATTTGTTAAGTATTTTTTTAAAAAAAAAATAGGGAAAACATCACCTACCTCTCTTGTAGTTTGCACGATTTTCACTTAACTTCCCCGAAAGTAGTAGACGTTCTGTGACACGAAGCCTCTAGACAGATTATTAATCCAAACAAGTCCACTGTTCAATTTAGCCCAAATGTGTTAAATATTAAAAAGAGTAGGATAGTGATTAAAGCTATTGTACAAGTCATCCCTGTGTATTCGTTGAACGCCTTTTATTCACAAGATGAGATTTTTGAAGATATAAAAAAGCTATTAGAAAGATATTGGCGGACATGATCATCTGACAAAAGAGGTATTATATGGACAAAATGTGTGAGCACACAGAATCAGGAGGTTTAGGGTTCTTTAAGCTGAGGGAGTTTAATATCGCTTTGCTCGCGAAGCAGGGATAGAGGTTGGTAACTCAGCCGGAGACTCTGGTGGATCGTCTATTCAAGGCTCGGTACTATCTGGATGGGTCTTTTTTTATCAACCGGGATAGGCTTTAATCCCAGCTTCTTGTGGAGGAGCACATGAAAGGATGCAGAAGATGCGTAGGGCATGGCCGATTTGGTATTAATCAGGATCTTTAGGTGGTGGATTTTATCAATCCTGACCGGAGTGAATGGAACATGAGTCTTATCTCCGCCTATTTTTCGGAGGAGGACAACAAGTATGTGCTTTCAGTCCCGTTGTGTCCTTCGTTGTCAGAGGACCAATGGTACTAGAGGTTCGATGCTAGCGGGCATTACTCAGCTAAATCAGTGTATCGATTTTTACTTCGAAACGTGGGAGTCTGGTCTCTAACTCATCAACAGGGCTGTTGGAAGCTGGTATGGTCTTTTGATCTCCCTCCAAGGGTCCTTTTATTTTTATGGAGATTTTTGTATAATTTACTTCTTGTAAGGGCTACTCTAGCGGAGAGAGGTGTAATATTAACTACCACTTGCCCGTTGCGTGGTTTGTCTGAAGAAACCGTGGCTCATCTTTTTTTTAATGCCTCGCATTGGCTTGGTTGAGGTTGAGGATGGGTTTGCCCTCACCGGTTAGATTTGATGTTTTGATTGTATTGTTGGAGATGGTGCGAATCAATGGGAAGGAGCGTGCATGTCTAGTGGTTCTCTATTGGTGGTGTATATGGAGAATTCATAATGATATAGTTTGGAGGTCACTCTTCAGGAGTGGAGAAAGGCTCGTTTAATTTGTAGGAGGGAGGTTTCTGTGATTCAGCACCCTAACTAGATTCCACTGCAAACAGGGTGGTTAAAGATTAATTCTGATGCAACGATGACGAAGATTTCGAATCAGGTGAGACCGGGCTTGGTTTGTAGGGATGATCGTGGTCGCTGTGTGGGGCTCGAGGGGTCGTGTCCAGTAGAGGGATGAATGTGTTGTTGGGCGAGACTCTTGATCTTAGGGAAGGTGTTCGATGGGCCGTGGAGGCCGGTTTCACCAATGTAGTGTTCGAATGTGATAATCAAACTGTGGTGGAGGCGGTGAAGTTTAACAAGGTGCTCAGTTCTACGGATGGTGTCGTCTTACATGATTGTCGTTCGTTATTGTATTATACATATGTAATTTTTCTTTTCTTTGCCGGTCAGGTAATAAGGTGGCGCATTGTATGGCGGCTCTCGCCCGTTTGGGACCTGCCTTCGAGTTTAGTCCGAGAAATTTTCCAGTAACTTTCTCACGTGTGCTGGTGCAGGATTTGTCTTAACTGAAAAGATAAAGTGGAGCCAGAAAAGAGTAAGAAAGTCTCAGTTCCTAATTAGTTCGCGAAATTGGGAATACTACTTCTAAACGTTGATGATGAGCGAGCTATGTTGGCCCAAATATATAAAATCTGGCCTTGAATAAAAATACTTATCAAAACTCTACAAGATATTTGTGGATGTGGGTGATTTTCCAATCATTGGCCTAGACAATGCAATTCTCTACTAATTAGGATTAATCTGATAATTTATAAAATGTCAACGACTTGTTATGTAAATTATTATAGAATAACTTTTGTAACACGATGCATGGCTTAAGTGTGAGGTGCTTTTAGTTGCAAATATTAGTTCCACGTATATGTTATGGAATTGATAATAGGGGAGCATTTTTTGATCTCTTAAGAAGCAGAAGGAAAAAGGGTTGGAAAATGAAAGTTCTAAAGTCTTCTTGTACATAATCTTCTTGAACATCATCTCCACGTGAAAACATATATAAGCCTTTCACTACTTAAGCATTACACTATTATATGTATAAATGTAATGTTACACGTAATCTAATGTCTGGTTGAGAAATTATTTTAGCTATTCCTTCTTCAGCGATGGTATTATTCTTTACCTGCTTAGAAGAGGTTTTATCATATTTTTTTGGTAAATTTGATAACAATGGTTAGTGGACTTTATAGATTGATGATGTTGCTTCTTCATCTTCTTTTAATCAAAACTATATTCCTTTACTTCTTTACCTCACTCTTAATCCAGTGAGACAAAGACGAGGCGGTAGATTCTTCTTTATCTTTAGCATTCTCCATTGCATGTTCGGTACCCTCTAGAGCATGTCCGGCACCATCTTCGGCAGATGACATGGCAGCCTCAGTAGAATCTTTGGCTTCCACTATAGCATCCTCTGCAGACGTTGCGGCGTTCTTAGTAGCATCCTCGGCAGATACTGCAGCGTCTTCAGTTTCATTCTTAGCATTCCCCATAACATGACTTGCAGAAGACGCAACATCCTTAGCAGTGTGACCTGCAGATGATGCATCGTCCTTAATAGTTTGACTTACAGGCGACGCATTATCCTTAGCAGTGTGACCCGCGGATGACGCATCATCATTGGTACTGTGACCCGCGGATGATGCATTGTCTTTGGCAGTGTGACCCGCTGATGACGCATCGTCTTTAGCAGTATGACCTGCTGAGGACGCATCGTTCTTAGCTATCTGACCCGTAGAGGACACATCGTTTTTTGCAGTGTGACCCGCAGAGGATGCATCGCCCTTAGTTGTGTGACCCGCAGAGAACATATTGTCTTTAGCAGTGTGACCCGCAGATGATGCGTCGTCTTTGGCACTGTGACCCGCTGATGATGCGTTATTCATGACACTGTGACCTACAGAGGATGCATCGTCCTTCGCAGTGTGACCTGCAGATGATGCATCGTCCTTCATAGCGTGACTCGCAGATGACGCATCGTCCTTCGCGGTGTGACCCGCAGATGACGCATCGTTCTTCGCAGATGACACGCCGTCATTAGCTGTGTGACCCGCAGATGATACATCGTCCTTTGCAGTGTGACCCGCAGATGACGCATCGTCCTTCGCGGTGTTACCCGCAGATGACACATCGTCCTTAGCCGGGTGACCCGCAGATGATGCATCGTCCATAGCCGTGTGACCTGCAGATGATGCATCGTCCTTAGCAGTGTGAATTGTAGAGGATGTAGCATCTTTGACAATATGACCTGCAGATGATACATTGTCCTTAATAGTGTGACCTACAGAGGATGTAGCATCTTTGACAGTATGACCTGCAGATGATGCATCGTCCTTAACAGCATCACCTGCAAAGGATGCAGCATCCTTGACAGTATGACCTGCAGATGATGCATCGTCTTCAACAGTGTGACCTGCAGATGCGGCGACATCCACAGTAGTGTTCTTGGCATTCCCCATAGCGTTCATAGTAGCGCCCCCTGTAGATGAAGCAACATCGTTAGTAGAGTGACCTGCAGATGTCACAACATCCTTAGTAGCATTCTTGGCGTCCCCCATAGTGTTCATAGTAGCATCCCCAACCGATGATGTGGCATCCTTAGTAGTGTCCTTGGCATCCCCCATAGTGTTCATAGTAGCGTCTCCTGCAGACGACATGGAATCCTTGGTAGTATGACCTGCAGATGACGCAACATCCTTTGTAGCGTCGTTAACATCTCCCATAGCACCCTTTGTAGCATCACTGGCAGATGCAACGGCACTTTCCGCCATATCCTTGGCAGAGGCTGCATCATTTGTCGTATCAGGACTCATCACTCCAGATTGTTCAGCTTCGTGAGAAAACTTCATAATGAAACATACTGATAGGACCAAAGCTAGAATGTAATGCACTTTTGTCATATCTCCGTCTCCAATAAAAAATGGTATTTGAGAAATACCAATTTCAATTTTGTTGTGTAAGAGTTTTAGGTGAAATTGCTAAACTAGGGAACATTAGATTTGATAACGAGGAATATGTTGTTCCTCTACCTCTTCTGTCACAAATGTTGGGTTTGGAGTTAAAGAGCTTAAATTGAGTAACCGAAATACATGGGTAGTGCATGGTAATGGTTCTTTTTTGCTTGAATGGTCAATCTACTTTCAAGCCATAAACACGACATGTCTACTCATATATCGTTCTATTGAAGCCTAATATCAGAGCCCATCCGCTCCAAGCCAAAATATTAATAGCAAGAATAATAAATAGACCTATAGATCAATTAATCAAATATATAACAACACATGTGTGAATACCCATATTGATATATTCTTCATTTTGTTTAAGTGCTTTGTAAAAATGATACCAAGGAGGACTAATTTTACAATAATTAATCTTATGTTTTTTTTATAAAACATTGTCTTGCAATTTTAATAGATTTAAACGAAAAATATTAATGTGATCACGTTTTTATTGAAATACCAAAAATGTTTTTAATGAATCTTTAAGTATCTTTGCCTACCTTAAGTATATACATTGAGCTGCTTCAGTCCTCATTTGGAGCTGCTGAAGTTGACGATGTCCATGGGTATGAGCAGAGTCAACGACGACGGAGAAGACGTCCGGTGCGATTGCGGAACGAGAGTTTCAGTGAGAACTTCCTGGACTATCGTGAATCATGGGCGTCGATTTATTGGATGCGGAAAGTATTCGGTAAGCACGAGTTTTTGAAACTTGAATTTTTGCCCATTATTTGAACTGCTCATATCATATTGTTGATAGACTTCTTTATATTCGTGAAGGATTATTGCTTGTGTTCCAAAAATTTTGGTTTAGGGTTCAGATTTTAAAAAATTAAGGTTTAGGGGTTTTGAATTAAGGGTTTTGAATTGGGGGTTCCGATACTATAGCTAAATTTGTTATTTACATTCATACATGTATTTTCCATATTTTGATGTGAAGAGTGTGTTTTGGTTGTACAGTCTAGGTTGAAATGCAAATTTCTTCAATCGTTAGGTCCTCAGACCTGTGCATATGGGAGAAGATTATTACCTGGTTTGCACCAAAGGGTGAAACTGATGGATGCTACTATTTGAAGAGATGATGATGAAAAGGAAAGGTTGGAGGCAGTATTGGAGGCCAACTGTGTTAAATACAAAAAAGAATTTGAAGGATTGAGAAGAGTGAATAGATTGTTAGTGAATATTTTACTTCTTTATCTGTAATAGGTTTATCGGCATTCATGCAGTAAAAAATATAATGATATTTGGAATTTATATATATATATATATATATGCCTCATCGCCATCACGTGAGGACTCACCGTCAAAATTCCGGCCGATCTGCGCCGGTGCCGTTCACCAAAGCTCCATGACGCGCCTACGCGCGTCTGAATCTCACGCGCCTAAGTGCATCTGAGGTCGCGCATGCGTGACATCCACGCGCCAGTACTGTTCACGCTTGTGGACCCCACGGGCCGAAAAAAAATCTTCATTTTCAATTGTTTTGCAGATTTTTTTTTTCCGGCATGACTTATCACACCAGGAACCCATCCGATATGAGAACTACTTGCAATTACTGCAAGAAATCGAGTCATTGGACTATAAATTGTCAGCTGCGTCGAAAAAAATATGGTCCTTATTCGCCTCGCCGCCTAGATTTGGATTTTCTGACACTCGAGCTTGCATGCACTTCTGGACAAACTTGATCCCAACACAATCAATCAATCCGTCATGTCAGTCAATTCCGGTAAACCTTTAAGATTAGGTCATCCAGGTATTCCCCTCTCCTTGAGTCCCTAAGGTAAACATAACCCACAGTATTATGATTATGCATGTTTTAATCACATGAGTCCTGATTCTTCTTTATTCTTAGATCCTAAGCCAATATCTAACTCGCCCACCATTCGTATTACTGATAACTTGCCCATATATGCTACTCATTCTGGTATTGTGTTACACCACAAGTGTCATTATCTGATACTTTTTTAGTTCCGAAATTATCTCTTAATCTTATATCTGTGGGTCAATTATGTGATATGGGTCTTGACGTAAAATTTTCTGGCTCTTCCTCGTCTGTCACTGTGCAGGATCCAAAGACGGGACAAATCTATAGAAAGAGGCACAAGATAGGTCGCCTCTTTGAGCTTACATATTTGCAACTCCGACCATCTACAACATATCAGTGCGGTGTTGTCGTCTCTGCTGATCGTTGGCACTCTCGTCTAGGGCATCCCTCATCTCAACGATTAAGTCATCTACTTACACGTGGTCTTCTTAGGTCAGTCTCACCCACAAAAATAAGCGATTGTGTTTCGTGTCAACTCGGTAAACATCATAAACTTCATTTCTCTACAAACGAGTCACGCTCATCCACCTTTTGATTTAATTCACTCTGATTTGTGGGCCGGTCACCTACTCATTCTATGGGTGGTTCTCATTACTTTGTCATATTTGTTGACAATTACACTCGTTTTACCTGGATATTCTTGATGCATAACAAATATGACCTAGATGTCGTTTATTCTAAATTCTCTACCATGATTCAGACTTAGCTTTCAAAAGGTTAAGTCGGATTTTTAATTTTCATATAACTTGGGTAATCATATTTTCTTACTAGAGACCGCCTATGACTTATGAGAGAAATGATGATTTCGGGCTCATCGCCAACGTTTCATGAACATACAGGGTCACACACAAGAACTTAACTGAAATCATATGGGTTTGAGAAATCCAAATTAATTATGAGAAAATATTTTATTTGTATGTATAATTATATTTAGAATATAACGTATACGTACATGTTAACATTATTTTTAATATAATGTTAACATATATGTATACGTTATATTCTAAATATAATTATATATACTTTGTGTGTATAAAACATTTTTTTTAAAATTCGGATTTTAAAAATAAAAGATTTTGAAGAGTCCATTAACCGATCCAGTTTATAGATTAGATAATGCCTCTTTTTTAGGAGCATTTTCGAAAAATGGGTTACATTGATTTTTCGAAAATGAGTTTTTATCCCATATTTTTTGGCTAAAATAATTATCAGATTCATTCGCTTTACCTACACACAAAATTAAGAGAAAAATTGTTTTATCGTTTTTTGCTCATAGCCAATCAGAAAGAGGTGCTGATTAGTGAAGTTGATCAAGGAGTTCTAGCAGACTTTCAACTTCGGTTTCAAGAGGCGCGTTCGCGTGTATACCGGTAGAGGGCAGACCTAAAAGGGACACCTGAATCTCCATCCTTTTTTGCACAAACCAGAATCAACACGAGGTAATCATTCCCAGACTTTTATCGATTAATTGCCTGATTAGATGGATCCCTGACGGAATCGTGGTTAATATATGTTTCCGCCATGTTTGAGATCTCACGATTCCCAACAGGTGCTGCTCCGGTAAAGAAGAGGGTAGCTGGACCGAGAAAAACTTAGACTTTGGCCAAAGAGAAGGTGACCGACTGGAAAGGATCGACAGGGGGAACCGTTTGGGGAGAGGTAGCGCTGGACATGATTATGTGCAATAAATCATCGCCAGAAGTCAGGAGCTCTTGGGTGGAGCTCCGACGAGCTGAGATTAAGGCCAACAATATGTCGGTGAACGATGTCCGGTCAGACCACCGTGCAGATTCTGCGGAATTGAGGCTGGTTTCGGTAAACCGTATAAACCAGTCCCTCATACCGGATCAGAATTTCATTGGGTATGTTCGAGGCGAATTGGAGATCGGTCTGGTTGGGGTTAAACCAAAAGAAACCTCAACTAGTCAGTTCGATTTCATTCGAGCCAAACCGAACACGAGAAAAATGGATAGTTCACCTATAAATTTCTCGCGCCATGCTCGAGATTTGGAGAAGACGTCCAAATCCGCTATCCCGACGTGTGTGAGCAATTTATCTGTTCAGTTGGGAGATGCAATCAGACCGATATTACACTTCAATGACCGGATCACAAACAGGTCCACGCGTGAACGTCGTGAATGGGAGAAGGCTTCAAAATCTGTTTTCACACATACGTGGGGAACCTACTGGCTCACTTCACCCAAACGGGAGTGCAGGACATGTTCAGATAGTTCGGACGAATTTTTGAGGTATTCATACCAATACGACAATGACACTCTAGGTTTGCCTTTGTGTGCATTTCTTTTCAGAACAGTCTTGATTAGACGTTATTTCTAAGTTGAATGGCTTTACTCGCTAAGGCCACCACCTCTCAGGGTGCTAGATCCCCGATTGACCAACACATTTATGTGGGCTCTTTGCCTGCCTCGACCCAAGCCCCAGTAGGACTTTTGCATCAGACCGACACCACTAGATTTTGTACATGTGTTCTTCCAGTTGTTTTACATGATTATGATACTTGGTTTTGACCTCCGAGTTGTGGGGGGAAAGGGGTGGGGTGGTTTCGGTGACTGATCTAGGTCTAAGAGTTTTTCTCCTTTATTTTTCTAAGGAGTCAGCGGTAGAAAATCTGAGAACCAGGGATTGGGTAGACCTTAAAGAGTGGTTTTTTTTGCCACAACGGTTAACAGTTTCCTCCGCGGAAGTATGTTCCGTTGGATCGACATCAGGGGGTTACCCCTGCTTGCTTGGTCAGCTGAGTCCATTGGGACGGTCGTCGGCTCTGTTGGGAGTCTCATATTTATACACCTGTTCTCCTTTAGGGAAGGGGCTTGTGATTATACAATATTGGTGCACGTATCATACCCCATCCGGGTAACGTGGGCGTTATACTTCAGGTTTAGAGATGGCAGTGCCATACTAGGGTTGATTGTTCGGGAGGTTGCAGATGTACCATCCGTTGTTGGACCAGTTAGGCCATACTCGTTTGACACAAGTTTGTCTGCGATTTGCCCGAGAGCTTTAATTCTGTTAATTACAACATGGGTCAGGCTTTCATAGGCATATGCGATAAAACGATCAGAGACAGAGGTTCAGTCACATCAGTTGATGGTAGTAGCTCAGACGAGAAGGCCAGTAGTGGCATTAGAGAGGAGTAGGGGATATATTTGGTTGTTCAGGACCGTGAGGCTGCCCAGTACATGTTCTGACAAAGGGAGGTGACATGCTGATGTGGGTCTATTTGGTTGTCTATATCGACACTTCTTTACCCACATTTAGTACCGAATTCCCCTACAAATTTGGTTATTTTAGAGTTTTTTTGTACCACTTTATGCCTTCGGGTATGTTTGGTGCATATGTGCAAAAATCATGTGGAAAATGGAGCAAAATGGATTGCAGAACAACAGACTTGTCTCGGAGATTCGAGGTCCGACCGCCACTGTCGCGCTCGCCTCCGGATGCCTCTATCGTGAACCCCACGAGCGAGATGAGGGTCTGCCAATTCCGAGTGGGTATGAACTCCGTCGACTGGAGTCGATTTACCTTGCGGAGCCCAAACTGATTCCCCTCACCGATCTCCGCCGACTGATTCCTTCGCCGGAGCTCAATATTCAGATCTACCCATTTTTTCTCTTTTCTCTTTTCCCTTTTCCTTTTTCTTTTTAAATTATTTATTATTTAATTTTTGAATTGACCAATATTACCCTTTATATTTTATTTCTTAATGGAATTGTCATTTCATATTAAAGGAATATTGATTTTTTGATAAGGGTCGTTTTCTTTGGAAAATACTAACGGAATATCCAAAAATATTAACTAAGCTTACTAAAGTAAAAAAATAATAGTTAGGGTAGTGCATAGATTAAAAACTAAGTTATTTAAATGACGATACTTAGATAAACTGAGTTGAAAATTTTTCAATAAATATTGATGTTTGGGAAAAAGACACTTTACTACACCTCACTATGACCGTTTCACACTTTGTTACCCTAACTATTTCTTTCTTTCTTTTTAGTACACTAGTTTGTATTTTGGAAAATTTTACTACACCTAGTTATGTTGTTTTGGATAAAATTTATGGGTAATATCACAAACATACATTGAGCTAGACACCATTATCACAAACATGCAATGAAGTTAGGTTTGCTCATGTGCGACGACTAAACTTTGTTTTTGTCTCAAGTTGCTACACAATGTTAAATACAACATAATTTTGAGGTAACAAGACCAAAATGCCCTCAGTAGTTCTGATTCAAAACAATGCTGGTCTAACCGGTTCAAAAACTAATAATATACTAAAATTTTGATATTACACATAATTCCAGCTTATAATTAGAAGGGCATATATGTCTTTTACATCAAACAATTAAAAAATTAAAAAAGGAAAAAACGAGAGGTTCTGCAACCTCTCGATTCAGGGAAACCGTGCGAGAATTTCTGGATTGTCAGCGACGCGAGGAGACAGGATCTCCGGCGAGGATGTCCAACTACGGTCTCGTGGTCACACACTAGAGGAGGAGGAGGAGACACGTCGATGCTTTCTCTTCGGTGAAGGTCCTGAACGGAACAACGGGTGGTTCTGTCGCATCCTCCTCTCCAGTGCACAGCCCGAATAGAGCCACCTTAGAGTGGCGCTGAGTGCTCGGTCTCCGTGAAGACGACCGGGGGAGGAGCTCGAATTTGAACCGGTCAGACCAACTTTATTTCAAATCAAAACTACTGAGGGCATTTTGGTATTTTTTTTCTCAAAATTCTGTTACATTCAACAACGTGTAGCAACTTGAGACAGAAACAAAGTTCAGTCACCACACATGAACAAACCTAACTTCAGTGCATGTTTGTAATAATGGTGTCTAATTCACTGCATGTTTTTAATAATGGTGTCTAGTTCAGTGCATGTTTGTGATATTACCCCAAAAATTTAGCCTAGAAATATCTCAAAATACACAATTAGGTATAGTAAAGTGAAAAAATAGTTAAAGTAGAAAAGTATGAAAATGTCATTGTTAGGTATAGTAAAGTGAAAAAATAGTTAAAGTAGAAAAGTATGAAAATGTCATTGTTAGGTATAGTAAAGTGTCATTTTCCCTTAATGTTTTTAGGGATAATGACAATTTATTACACCAAATTGAACTACTTTTATAATTCACAATACAAACTTTGAAAACTTAATAGTCGAGTCACTTAATTACGTTATTTTTACAATTTACTTATTTTCGTTAATTTTAACTGAGTTACCTGTTAATTTTTTTAAAAAAAGACAAAAATGCCCTCCAATTTTCTAACTTCCTCTCTCAACTCCTCTGTTTCTCTTCTCTATTCATCTATTGACAGAGATGAAAGGGTCAATACAGAAAGGGTCAACACCTCAACACCCCAATACCCTCAATCTATGATTCTCTCGATCTCCTTCACTCAACCCCATCAACACTTCTATTTCTCTATACTTCTCCAAAACCAGAAACTCTAATTTTCCAATCAACCCAAAATGCAGAGTTCTTGTGAATCTGCTAAAAATAATGATATGGATTGGGAAATTTACTTCTAAATTCCCGTAAAAAATCAATTTTGGATCTTGATATGATTCAGTCCAAAATCAACCATAAAAAATGGAATTGTTATTATGGTGAAAAAAAATATCCACAAGGAAAATCTTTGTTTTGATTTATTTTGGATTAGATTTTAAAAACAAACATCTCTATCGTGAGTAAATGAAACAAAGGAGAGAGAGGAGTTGCAGAATAATCATCTCTACCAGTTTTATTTATTTAAACTAGTAGGCACAATCTCGTTGTATGTTTGTAATATCAATTATGAATAATTAATGATTACCTTATATTATTGTTAAAATTAGATTACATAAAAACTCTATGAGTAAATAACATCACTATGAAGTTAAGAAGATGAGAGAAAGAGAGAGGTGGTAGTTTTGTCATTTTTTGTATTAACCCTTTCTGGCAAAAAAACAACAAAATAAAAATTGAAATTAAAAATAATCAAAATCAAAATCAAAGAAAATGAATAAATTGAGCAAAAATGGCATCAATTTGAAAATTTGATAAATACTTAAGGATATTTTAGACATTTGACACTTTCATAAAATTTTTCAATCCAAAATTTAAGAGTAAATTCTTAAAAATATAATTTGGTGACGACTGTTAAGTTTTCAAAGTAGATATTATGAATTGTAAAACAGTCTAATTAAATATAATAAATTATGATTATCCCATATTTTATGAATATGTGCTTCTCAATTCTCGTATATAAATTTCAAATGCATACACAACCAGTGTTATGAAACTCGGCCGGAATCTGGTCGGAACCCGGGATTTTCGACCTCACCGAGACGAGAAGCCAAAAATCGGCAAGAAACCAGTTAACGCCGGTCAAATCCAGTGCAATTGCATTCAAACCCGGCAGATCTGGCTTCACCAGCTTGTTCGTGGAGGCCGGTGACATGGAGCAAGCCGACGAAGGCCTAAAATCAGTCTGGCGGTAGCAAGGACGAAACAACAAGCTAGGATTTTCCGGTGATAAAGATTTTTGGGAGGGAAGGTGAGATTGAGGAAGGGAGGAAGCGGAGGTGGAGAAGACCAAGAGAGATTGAAGACAAGGAGGCGGAGGCAGAAAAGAAGTCGTTACGTGGGAGAATTAGAGTTTCTAATAAATATTTGAGTCTATTTTAT
>JAYMTP010001699.1:0-22673 GCA_036897365.1 Geranium brycei
TTTACCATATTTATTGATTTAAATTACAACATAAATTAATAAATTATAAGAGTCATTGATCATTTCTCATCTAACGGCTGAAAACTATTCATATTTTCCTATTTGATTGTTGGTTCTTACCGGAGTGCATCTGTAAACAAATTTTATATTAATTAAAATTTTGTTGGATTACAATTCTTTTCCTAAACTAATTTCAATACATGTTAATCACATATCTATATTCAAGATACAATTTATTATTAACCAAATAAAATTATCTATGTTTTTATCTATCCCGGTTATTAGATTTCGATGAAGATTTTTATACGTTTGATTATATGATCTAATTCTTCATGTTGATTTTCAGGGAAAAATGATGCAGGTTTATCTACACGACACTGTCAATGTCACGATCTATAACCACGCATTTTCTCTTCAGGTGACCTTTTACAGCACCAGTATTATGTTTCTAGATCTTTGCTCGACTTCTCTTCGACGAACATTAATTCTATTGCTTTTTTATTTTATGTTTCTAAATATTTGTTCAACTTTTCTTCGACGAACGTTAATTCCATTACTTTTTTGTTTTATGTTTGATTTGTTTGGTTTCTCATAAAATAAATAAGAACGACTCTGAGTTTTGTGTGGCTTTTGTTGTTTTCTCTAAGTCTCTTTCAAATTTTGTATATAAATCGGTTTTAATTATTTTATAGGTTTAAAACTACAATCCGTCTAAAGTGTAACTTGCAAGAGTAAAGTAGTGATTGTTGACTCAAAATTTGATCAAACCGGTTTGATTAACTCAATCCGGGGTTGAAACCATACCATCCCAACGCGATTCCATTCCCATCAACACGAACGAAGTGGAGTGGACGATCGATCGCCGCTGGCTGCACAGGATTTTGATTTTCTCGGGAACCAAACATGTGCATAGCAGTGTTTCTATGGCAAGCTCACCCACTCCACCCATTTCTCCTATTACTCAACAGAGACGAGTATCACAAACGGTAGGTAACCCAATATTCTCCTTATACCCTTACCTTCTTCTCTTCTCCCTCCATAAGATCTCTACACATTTTCTGGGTTTTTGTGTGTGAAGGCCTACAAAAGCAGTGGAATGGTGGGAAGGTGATCAGATTCTGGGAGGAAGAGACGTGGAGGCTGGTGGGACCTGGTTGGCTTCTTCAAGAAATGGCAGATTGGCCTTTCTCACTAATTTCAGGGAGCTTCACTACCTCCCTCGAGCAAAGACCAGAGGAGACCTCCCTGTTCGATTTTTGCAGGTCATTTCTGATATGTACCCTTTTCAATTACTTGTAGTTGGCATCAAATTTTGAAGATAAATACACTTTCTTAGTGAAAGTTTCAGCATTTCAAGCATAAAATCCTTTCCTTCCTTTGGGTTTTTGTCCAGAAGGAAATCTTTTTCAGTGGGAGTTTGGTTTTGGGGATTAAATGGTACAAAGGGAAATGACATGACACCCAACTTTAGTTTTGGGGTGCTTCTAAAGGTACACTGTTAGTAACTTAGTTAAGTAGGAAAAGTTTGTAATTTGGGGTATTTAAGTGTTATTTCCAACGGTATAAATGTGTTTGAAATGGATTCTTCATTGTAGCCATATTGTTTAGAAAATGAGATTTTGAGGTGGGAAAGTTCGACCAGTGAGTCCCATAATCTATTTCTGTTGCATACTGTATTAACTGTGTACATGAGAGCTGTTTGATTTGAGGTATGATATTGCTCAGCTTCAGTATAATCATTGAACTCAATAATAGTACGACCCTCTTCAGCATGCTACATAATGGAAATAATTGGATAGACTGAATCATTTTCAGTTTGGTACTCCAGTTCAGTGCCGATATAGCCTTTTCTTCTTTTTGACACTCCACTTGAGTCCCTTTAAGTCGACAGTATAGGTCAATAGAAGTATATTAATTCTCTATTAGTCCAACTGCTGGATGGTAAGTTTAGTCGTCACTCGTCAGTTGTCAATAGTTCTGGAGGTATATTTTGCTCTCATTATTGTCACTATCCTACCTAGATGTAGTTAAATTTTGGAGGATGCATGGTTAGCTATTTCCTCAATTTGATTTTGTTAAGGCTTAAGTGTTTCTAAGTTTACGGATCAATATGATATCATGTTCAGTGAGAGAGTTTGAGGTTGAGACTTTTGCTGCTTTTCAAATATAATAAAACCTGAGATAGTCAAGATCCTATTGAAGTGAGTTTAAAGGTTCGCTTCAAGCTTGAACTAAAGAAGCAAAGTGGTAGAAACTAAATATGCATCGGTGTTGATTTGGGCTATAGGATTTCAAATAACAGAAAACTCTGAACTTTATACTCTTCTTCCTTCCTTGCTCAACAATTTGTATCTCTTCAGCCAAGTATTATCATTATGGCTCATCAATTGGCTAATCATGTCATAGGCATATGTTGATCCCCATTCATAAAAGGGAAAATGACATTTTACTACACCTAACCTAACTATGACCGTTTCACACTTTGCCACCTCAACTATTTTTTTCACTTTTTAGTACACTAACTTGTATTGCGGAACATTTTGCTACAACTAACTAGCTATTTTGGGACAAGATTTAGCATCAAAATGTCCCACACTACAAGTTAGGGTACTGAGAAAGAGAAAAAAATAGTTGAGGTAGCAAAGTGTGAAACAGCCGTAATGAGGTGTAGTAAAGTGTCATTTTCCCTTCATAAAATGAGAATGGATCACAAAAACTCCTCCATCTATACACAGTTTAATTATGTTTGATTGAAACTCTACAGCAGTAACATTGTTCTTTGTTGAAGTGTATCCATGATATGATTACAGAGTGACAAGAGTCCCTTGGAGTTTGCAAATGAGGTTGTGAAGGAAAAGAAGCAGTATAATGGGTTTAACCTCATACTGACAGATCTTCGCTCCAAAACCATGGTTTACGTAACCAATAGACCAGCCAATGATAACAGTTTTGTCACGGAAATTACCCCCGGGATTCATGTGCTGACAAATACGAGGATGGACTGCACTTGGCCTAAGGTAACAATTAACAAACATGCCTCTTTTGTTTTGTTTCAGTCTTGAAATAATGAAATAATGTATTTGGTTTCTAGGCATTGCGATTGCGGCATGGTTTTGAGGAGCTATTGGGTAAATACGGGGAAGGGGAAGTCGGTATTGAGGAAATGGCGGGGGAACTAATGACAAACAGTGTGAAAGACGAGGAAAGCATGCTACCCGGGATCTATTCTCCGAGACGAGAGTATAATTGCAGTTCCATATTTGTTGATTGTGAAAATCCAGAGGTAAATTAAACATTTACTTACTCATCTACAGACAGACGTACCCTTTCAGTCCTTTTTCCTGAAATGTGTGTTGTGTCGATAGCAGGGACATTATGGAACGAGAAGCACAGCTGCAGTGTCTGTGAAAACGAGCGGGGAAGTCCGGTTTTACGAGAAGTATCTCGAAGAGGAAGAGTGGAAGGAGCATACTCATACATATAGGTACTGCTGATTATAATTGTGTATAAATGTGACAGAACAAGAGCATAGGGAGTCTTAAGAAACAGAACAGTTGTTTTTAATTACAGTGCGTAATCATGTAAGCTAATAATTCAAGTATCAAACAACACTCACTTCCTAGTTGATTCCTGTCCTGTCCTAGGCTAAATATATCATAAAACTGTCCCCAAAGACCAACAAACAAAATCAACCCCAGTTTCAGACAAATGGAACCAAAAGTTATTCAAAAATCTCAACTAAACCCCATAAAATTAGCCCTAGTTAAGCAACATGGTGGATATACATGAAACAAAGTGAAATTTCAAGCTGTATATGTAATAAACAATCACCCACAGCTTAAGACAACTTAGCTAATGTTGTGAATATATGTGAACATTCAAATTTATGTGTGTTGATGATTACAAAGTTGATTATTAGTCAAGATCGTTGGATAAAAGTGTGAGTTGAATTAAATTAATTGAGATACAGCAAAATAATTTTAGCTCCATTATGAAACTATTCTCTTTTTAATGATAAACTCCAAATTAGAATTTCAGAAATTGAACCCAATTGGGAGTCTACAAGTGTCACTTAAGTGTTGAACGTTTGAGTTAGCACTTAAAGTAACACTTCCAAAAATCAATATGAGTGAGGAAGAATTTTTGTAAAAATACAATGAAGAGAGAGTTTGTAAGAAAGAAAAATATAAGGAGACTTTTTTCAATTTCCTAATTTTTTAATCTAAAGTGAGTACCACAATTAATCATTTCAATTTTAAAATATGTGATATAGTCATTTCTGGTCAAGTAATGCTACCTGACTTTGCACTCTACTTGAGATTGCACAAGTATTTCCAAATAACACTTTTTTAATTCTCGGAACCCAAATATTTTTTTTTATAAATACCTTTATTTGCTTCTTCATTTTACACACAACAATACTATACATTTTTTCTAAGTAGCTTGGAATAAACATAGCTCGGAATAGCAGTAATAAACAACTGGAAACTTCAATTGCAGCTAATAACATTTGACACTAGTTTACAAACAAAGTCCACAACATTTTCAGATTTTCTTCTTCAGTCACACCCACAACAAACAAAGAACCAACAAAACCCAAAATCTTTGGAAACTTTCGAGCTATGAAAGAACCAAAATTGTATCTCAAAATTATCTTCTCTTTCAGATCTCCTGTACCTGTACAATGCAAATCCATTCGAACAATTGCGTAAGAGCATAATTTCATGGGAAAATGCATTTGATCAATCGAGAGAGTTTATAACGACATTCGATAAATTGGTAACAGAATGAAAATTTGCATATTATGGACTTCTGGAATATGAATACTTTGTTTAGTGCAATACCGCAAAATGTATGTGAATTACTTCATTGCCCTCCTATTTAACTAGCGGTAAGGAAAAGGAGATGAAAAAAAGCGGGATAGTAAAGACCTTGGCACATTTATTTGGACGATATAAGTTAGCCCAAACTTAGCCTAATTTTGCCAATATCCCAACAACATTGTCTTGAATTCAAAAACCAGCCGAATGAAATATAAAAATGATGCTATTTTGTGGGTGTTAGAAGTGGGGAATGTTAAAGTTAGTAGATAATTTTGAAAGATTTGTAAACAGATAGCACATGCAAAGCTGAAAATTACCTGTACATGAATGTATGATACTCCTCTAAGCTGCACGTGGTGAATCTCTCATGCTAATATTCACACTGTTTTTCATAGTTCGCCTTCCGACTCCTGCATTGCCTTTTTGCATCATAGCAACAAATTCCCCATAATCAATCTTCCCATCCTACAACACAGCCTACACATTAGTGCTTGGTTAACAGACAAGTGCACGGCTAACCAATCTAAATTTTACGTCGAACTAGTTTGATTCAGCTGAAATATGGTCCTCAATGGAAAAATTTACATGCCAGCACATTCAAGAATAGGTGTCATGCTCTAAAATAAGTGTCCACTTTGAATTATTCATTTCAAGTGTGTGAAAAACGCTAGGCGCTAATCAGTCGGAGAGGGCTTTCTAGGGATTATTTACAAAATAAATTGGATTAAAGGATTAATCGGGGACTAATCTGACGGAGATTTTTACAACATTGTTCATTTCACATGAATGTATTGGCAAGTGTGAACACACGAGGAGGGCAAAATGGGAAAGTGGAACCAACTCATCTAATCCTTAGTTTTGGACAAAAGTGGAAGAAGATAATGTGGAATAGAGGAAGTGTTTTAAGAAACTTTTATAATTATATTTCTACATGATGTATGAAAACCAACCCCTTATAATTTTATATGCTATGCCAAAATCAACTAAATCCAAAAACAAGTGCAATATGGTTTTACATACAAATACTTGACATAAGACTCAACTTTGAGATCGAAACGCAACTAAACTAAAGCTTCAGTTTCCCAAACCAGAATCAACGAGATAACCCAAATAGCATAATTGCAAAATAGTTGAGCAACCCAAGGATCTGAGTTAAAAGTTACTATTATCCAATGATGATTTCTAAATGCGTGATAAAGTGAAGTCAGCTTACATTATCTTGATCAACCTCGTTGATAACATCCTCAAGATAAGCATCGGTCATGTTGTGTTCTGCACAAGCTTGTTGAAGCTCATCAACGGTAATGTAACCACTTCCATCCTTGTCAAAGTATTGAAATGCAGCAACAAGATGTTCCTCGCGTTCTAATTTGTTCAGATGAACAGTTGCAGCGATAAATTCGCCATAGTCAATGGTTCCACTGTTATCCACGTCAGCCTGAATAAGAACAAAATAGCTCAGGTGACTGAAGATATTATAATACATGGAGCCGCATAAGCATGATACCACACAGGTTGTGCAACCTAAATAATGAAGGGCATGTATTGGCATTATCACAAACTTGTGCAACCTAAATCAAATTCGTGTTAATCTTCCATTATGGGCAAATTAATGCCTGTAATGTATAACTACGTATTTGGCTAGTTTATTAAATGAAAGACGTGGATAAAAATAAATGAAGGATAGCATAATAAATATGACTGTATACCGAAAAATGAGACATCAATCACACAAAGCATCTTACCGCATCCATAAGATCACGTATCTCAGTATCCTTGAGGGTAGAGCCATATCTCCGTAACCCAGCTTTTAGCTCATCAAAAGTGATTGCACCACTGTTATCAGTATCCATTGCTTTAAACATTTCTCTCAGGCCAGCAATCTCCTCCTCCGAAAGGCTTTCAGCAATCACCTGATACAACACAAAATAGGAAGATGCAATATCTAGTCAAAATTAATTGATCATTCTTATTTCTAGCAACAAAAACAACAATTATAAAAAGTAAATGGCCGAACTTCACAGGATGTGAAAAAGCATCATAACATGCTTCTGCAATCTTTTATTTAGAGGATGACAAGTATCTCGATTAGGATCCACATTGTGCAGACTCCACATTATCTCATCAAATGCCCAATTCAACCCTCCATAATCAGGAAGCATGCATATCACATCAGATGCATTCACCACGGGCTTACCCGTAAAGCCATCTTCTTTAATTTATTCATTGCAGAAAATGTTTTGAGACGGGAAAGCACAGCTGGATCCAATGGTCTGTCAGGAGCAACTCCATTTTCACATATCCAAGGGTGACCTATACAAATATTAAACTACATGATCATTTTTATAGCAACTTTGTATAAGGTACACAAAAATCTTTGTTAATAAGAGGCAAATCCCAAATCTGGGAGCATCATTCTACTCGTATGTTTATTTCTGATTAAATTAATCATCAAGGTCAAACAAAATATTTCTATAGTCCTTAATAAGACAACAAAAAAGTAAACTAATAAGAACAGAAGAGCCATTACTGACTTTGATTACATCCTAGATAAACTAAACATCACAATTTGAACGTCCTGATTTGGATATTATTGTAAGCCGTCTTACAAACTGGTTACACAATTGTTTAGCGTTCATCAAAACAAAGATATAACTAGCAGTATAATAGTCTTAAGTTCCATTACTAGTAAATGGTACAGAACTATAAATGAATAAGATAATGTGAGCATACATAATACTTGATGAGCAGTCAAGCGGTTAGAAGGTCGACCACATAGCATCTTTCTGATGAGGTCTTTAGCGCTGTCGGATATGAGGGGCCATGGGTCTGAATTGAAGTCGATATTACCCTTCAACACCGCGTCAAATATTGCCTGCTGGTTTTCTGAACTCCAAAACCGATAATATTTTCAGCAAATGGAACACAAAATGTGTTGTAATAAAGCAGATCAAACATACCTGCCCAAAATGGTGGTACACCACTAAGCAATATATAGAGTATGACCCCTGCTGTCCAGACATCCGTTGCTGGCCCATAATGCTTGATGAGAACCTCGGGGGCAACATAATATGGGCTTCCAACCACATCAGTAAATATTTGACCTAGAGTATGGAACCCCGTGAAAAGCTTGATTCATAAAACGTGCAATACGAATGATAAAGACAGTAATTCTTAGTATACCTGGTTTGAAGAAAACGGATAGCCCAAAGTCAATAGCTTTAATAGAGAAGTCATCGTCTTTGTTAACCAACAAGAAGTTCTCGGGCTTAAGATCTCTATGCATAACCCCGAGCGAATGGCACGTCTCTACGACGCCTACAATTATCCTAATCAACTCAGCCGCCTTCCTCTCACTGTAATGCCCCCTGTGGATGATCCGGTCAAACAGCTCACCCCCGCAACAGAGCTCCATCACAATGTGAACATATAGGGGATCCTCGTAAGCTCCCTTGATGGTCACAATGTTCTTGTGACCCGCCAAATGATGCATTATCTGAATCTCCCTCCTAACATCATCCACATCCTCCTTGGAAATCAACTTCCTCTTGGAAATGGACTTGCAGGCATACTCAATACCCGTTGTGGTTTCGGTGCACAAATAAGTAGTCCCGAACTGGCCTTGTCCCAACTTGCGGCCCAAAGTGTAAAGATCGCGAATGTTATCGGTCTGATGACCTAAAACATAGTAAGTCTGGTTTTCCATGGCCCTCCTCATGATGACGACCTAAAACTTCAGGTAGAAGTTGCTGACTATCTGTGAATTGGTTTTGCTTGGAAATATAGTGCTGATTTAAGGCCTGGCTAGGTTTTGCCTTAAAAGATCCATGGCTTGTGTTGCCCATGAAACAATCATAACTCTCAAGGCCATAGAATGATGCCTAGTGGAAATACACTGAAACAGAACAAAACAGTGAAAAAAAATAAATTCAATGAAAATAAAATCAACCCCATCTCAGAATCACCAGAAAATAAACACATTGCAGTATCCAAAAACATCCAAATTGTTAACCATATAAAAACCTAATCCTTATAAGTTACATCAGATGAACGCTCAACTCCTTCCCTTTCAAGAAAAATAAAGGAATCGAACGTAAACATTTAACATTCAAAAAAAGAAACTGAAAGCTTATGCAATAAGGTATAGCAATAAAACCCATAATTCATTTTTGTCCAAGAAAAGAAAAAGTTGTCTTTTTTCTGTCGAAACAAATGGACCGCGAGACCTAGCAACGACCCATATCACTAAATGCTCAAAAGAACATACCTTTGAAGACAAAACCCATACCACATTAACAGATAGAAAGAACCAAACATACAGGAATTGGAATTGAAAATGAAAATTGTAAAAAGAAGAGAAGAGAAGAGAAGAAAAGGAAGCAATACCGGGTGGAAGAAATGGCAGAGAGAAGAAAAGGGAATGGGAAGGAGACAGAGAAATGGAATGGAAGAACGTTAAATGATGACAAATTATTCCTATTTTAACTGAGAAATGTTATTTTGGGCGTTGAGGTGATTGATGTCTTCATTTCACTCCTCCCTTCCCTTTGTTTCTATTTTCAGTATTATTTTATCTTTTGGGACTTAATCATATACAAAATCTCTCATCGTGCATAAATACCATCCATAGTAATAAATATTTACAATCAAATTGTTGTAAAACAAAAGTAAATAACATATATGTAAGGAACGAGTATATGACAGAAATGGAGAGTTGAGTGGAGCGGAGCTTCTGTATATATTCATGTATCACTAGAACAAGATGTGAGAAACATAGACTTGAGAAACAGAGAGCAAGCCTTTCATTACGTAATGGTTTTTCATCTATGGATCAATGAGTAGCTAAGCTCTATTTATAGAGCAATTAGACAAGTTGGATAAAGCTTCCCAAGCAAGGGATTGGACCGCCTAAGCCATATCTTGGAAAGTAAGTAAATGATGGGGTCCACACTTATATTTATTACAACACAAATATAATTTTTATCAAGCAAAATCTCAAATTTGAAACATGTAAATAAAAAATAGCACAAGTCAAAAACAATTCTCCCTATGTCGATTGTCTTGATTCTTGAGTAATATTAAAACACATAAAACAACAAAAACACGCCACATTTGAAAAAAAACATTATAAAATATATAAAGAGGATTATTATTTAGATAGGTTACTAATTTCCAACTCATATATGAGCCATCTTGGACTTCCTTTAACAGCTAGAGTAGTTGCTAAAGAACTATTGCTATCCTTAATTTAGTCAAAAATCACCCACTTTTAATTATTTATTTTATTTTGACCAAATCCTTTATTCTAGTTCATCAAGAACAATGGAGTTCTTGATTTATTTAAGGTTCATGCAACAGAAATTCATTGTACTTTTGAGTTGTGACTCTATATTAAACCTTTATCGTATATTTTCTTGGTGAAGCCAATGTATTTTGGGTGTGATATTATTGTCAGACAGTTCGGGACCAACAACTTTTTTTGTTTGCATTTTATTCCCAAACCAAACCGATTGGAAGGTGAAAATTAAAAATATATACAAGAAGAACACTATGACTTTGTAGATTGAAGAATTAAAAGTATAATTTAAATATACTATATGTTTTTTCAATATCAACTTAAGACTTTTGTTTTGTACATTTTAAACCAAATATGTACCAGTTTTTTTTTCTCGACGTTTCATGATTCCAAGTGAATTGTGTTTAGCGGACATTATGTTTCTGTTTAGAGATATCGATCTGCGAGCGGAACGAAAGCAATGTATGTAAATGAAGTCGATTTCGAACATATGTACATCAAGATATAATTAGGTTTAATTGCAGACTATGATCAATTATGAAAATTTCAAAATTTGATTCTATCCAGCTTGAATGACGAAAGTCAAGACGCACAATATGGAATGACGTAATTACCCTTCTTTGTGTGTTAAATGACGGATTAAAAATAGTGAAATCGCCAAATTACGAAGCGGTGCCATTGAATCATGACACGTGATCTGGCCCGTTCATTTGTCGATCATATGGATGTGAACGGTTTTTACGTTTCTACTATAAGGGATGTTTTGTAGTTGATTATGTCTCATGCTCCAAAGCAGCAACTATGCAAGAGTCTCACACAAGATTGGGCCAAGCCTCTACAAGCCCAACTTAGCCTCCAAGCCCAAGACCAACCAACCTCCAAGCCCATATATCTTACAAGAGATACCTAATGTTCCCGACCCAATAGGGACGAGACGGGGCTACCCGAAAACAAACGAGTAATGGGTCGGGTAATGGGTATTTTTGTGGGTACGAGGCGATCTATATCCATTTTTCCCCAGCCCGTACCGATACTTTTTTGTTATAAAAAATCAATAGAATATTTAGTAAATATATACTATAAAATATAATTTGTTGCAAAATAGTTGTAAAATAACTTTTTTTTGTTGAATCTTAGTTGCAAACAATTTTGTTTAGTTTTAGTTATTTTAAATTAGGCTGTTATTTTTTACTTTATAAATTATTTAATTATTTAATTTCGAGTCGCATACAAAGTATATTTGATATTAAATGTGATGGATACATGAGTAATTATCGAGTATTCAAACATGTCAAGTACATGTGGCGGGTCACTGAGTCGGGTACGAATATTGACAACCCCTAAACCTACTCCTCAAAACAATCGCGAAAGAGCGAGTGCCTCTCAGGTCCGCGAAGACTGCGATTGTAGGTCTAACGACAAGTAATTTTCCGACTTGATTTTAGGATTGAACTCTCGGAGATTAAATGTGGGATCAATTTGTATAGTGTGTAATAGACAATCTAATTTCCTAACAAATTTGTATGTTTCGAATTAACAATTTAAAGTGACGCAAAGTAAAATTAGGAACTAATTGAACATGCAACGGGACAATGAAGGAATGTGTTTTCTCAAGTCAAATGGAGAATCATGAGTGTGACTTACGACTCAATTTCATGTCATTGATTTCATATTCTTGGAATTGCCATGCTACGTTGGTCTAAGTCTTAGAACGTTGTGTTCATCTCTCGACATTGAACACAACTCAATCCCTACTCGTTGAATTGTCTCTCGGCATCCTCAACAACACGTGAAGGCTTTAAGCCTAACTATAATGAGGCTAGATACTTAATGGATCGATTATCTCCTTTCACCAAATCCCTAGGTGATTATCAAGCCCTATGTCAATTCTACTCTCGTTGTAATCAACCTAAACCACAATTATATAATAGATCAAGCTAGATATTCAATTAACAACCAATAATCCACCCACAAGCATATAACCAAATCCAAAAATACTTCATCAATAGCTAAAATTCAAATCATCCATCAATACCCATGATTATAAGTTTTTAGCCTACAACCATAGTCAAATCCTCAAGCATAGACAATAGAGAAGTCATAATAACAAGATTAAAGCTAAAGGAAGAGAAAACCCTAAACTCCCAATCTTGCAACTAGCTCTCAACTTGAGAATTGATGGTGGAGATGGTGAAAAGTGATCTCCTCTTCCTTGAGTGCTCCTAGATCCAAGATTTCTTAAAAAATTGTGGTCTTCAAGTCTTCCAATGGCCTCCAAACACAAAAAAGAAAAAAAGAAAGATAGAAGAAGATATGGAAATGGTGTTGTAATGTTCAAATTTCGTCCTCCTTTTGAAAAGTGGGTCTTCAAGCTTTAAATACGCACATGAGATCTGTGTGTCACGATCGTGATTGTTATCGTGACACAGAGTGTGTCACGACGCCTTGGCACGATCGAGTCTCAAACTACTCGCTGTTGCTCCGTGCCTCACCCGTCATGGTCATGCCCCAGCCCACGCTGTCACGATCATGACTCGCCTAGTCACGATCATTCCTCTCTCTATGGCACGATCACTGCTTCGTCGTGCTTTCTTAAACCCAATAAACCATTTTCGAAAAATAGTTAGTTTATGACTTATTCTTTTTTAGGAAAAAACAAGAATATTATTAAGCAATTAACTCGGTATAATGTCGGACAACCGAAACAACAGACAGTGAAACATATCATGCACCGTGATTATGACTTATTCTTTTAGATAACTAATCAAAACTATTTTACTTAAGTGGTAAAATATTTAATTTCTTTTTTAGCAATTAATTATTCAACTCAAGATATTATTATTTCATGAGCAAACCTAATGGGTCCTTAGATGAACAAATGTGTGGGTTTTGGCCCATTCATCAGAAGGCAGGCCTGGATTAGAAACGACTCTTCTTTCTCACCTGCCCTATAAAATCGATTTCTGGTACCTCTCCAACTTCGTCTGTTCCTGGGTGGTTTCAATTTGGGATTTGTGCACTAAACTATGAATCAATCCACGAACCAATTAATTAGTTCGAGACTTTGCAAATCACGAATCTGGTTGATTCTTCATTCTACGATTGTGCATGTTAAAGACATCTCTTGAAATGATGAAATTAACAGATTTGAAAGTCAAGTGTAGGCAAGCTCAAGTAGGCGATAAATGATTATGCGTTGTAGACGAATTATTCATGTATGTTTATGTCTCACAATGGGGTATATGATTATGAATGAGGACCCCTCTTTTAGGTGATGACATGACCCTATATATTTAACTTGTACAAAATATTCAATTCATCATTGCTTTGTGATGATAATTTATTGGTTCATCATATATATAATACTTGCATAACTATGTCACGATAGTTTGTTCAAAATAAATCAAATTGAAGTTCATTCAACTTACAAACTCAAACTGAAAGTGAAAGTTCAGACTGTTATTTAACCTAATAAATAGATTCGCGTCTTTTAAATGTATTAACATAACGTCACTATTATTTGTATAAATTTATCTTTACATAATCAGTTTATTGTCGTCTTGGTTCATGGACATGTCTTCTCATCCCTTCTCATTTGCATTTCTTGTCTTTTATATGTGAAGTCTTTGGTTTATCGAATCAGGTCCTTATCGGGGTATGAATTAGTTTACTTATGAAGCAACCACTTCTTTAGTTTCTTTTCAAGGATATAGTTGACAAAATGTCCAAGTCATAGGTTGTGAGACAATTATTGATCCTTATTTTTGGATTATTTCTTATTTAGGTGGGACTCAAGCAAACATTGCTTTTCAAGCTTCCTAACCTCTTATATTTATAGAAAAAAAAATTGGTGGCTGAGCAAGTCACACACACACCTTCAGTCCCATTACACATAATAATATTCTAAGTTTTTGTTAGAATTTTTTGAGCTAATTATAAGTTCACAAATAGTTCTTAAGAAACTCATGCCTTTCTTGATTTCCAACTTTAGACCAATCCAATCTATCATGCATATATTATTTTGATCTGCAATAATTTAAATATCAATACTGTTGATATATGGAGATTGAAATCAATGACCTCATTCTTATTACATGAAATTTATGTCACTCCACCAGCAAGTTTGAATTATCCCATAAGTTATGTCAATATGTTATTTTATATTTTCATCATATATGTCTTTTTCGCTTGGCAGGTATATGCAGAAGAAGCTAACAATTAGCAAATAGATAAAAAATAAATGGAAGATGACGAATGAGAACTCAACTTCGGTATGAAATGATAAATGTTTTTCTTCTTCAAACAGAGGAAATAAAATACATTGTTAGTAACAAGTTATGTAAAATGTGGACTGGCCATGACATTAGATTAACATAAAACTAAATCTTCCCCAGATTTGGAGATCACTTGAGCGACAGCGACGCCACGCACGTTTTACAGTAAAAAGACAAGTGCAGTATTTGCTAGTGGAGATTAAATACTTAACCCTGTCTCAGTCTATCATCTGTAATCACAAGCTTTTGGACAAATTTAGGATCAATTCATTGGTTCTTATACTTTGATTGAGTTGTGGAAACTCCATTTTCTGGGATTTTCAAATGTTGTTTAGTTGACAGCTTCAAGTAATCCACGTATTATTCTAATATATTATTGCCGTTCTGATATTAATTTGTGTTTTTTTTTCTGTAGTTTGAGATTGAAGGCTTCAAGTGGATGATGTGAGAAAAAGCTTGAGATGTCACATTACCCAGATTTGCTTTGGCTGAATGGTTATGCATAAATGATATGGTTGTGGATTGATTGATACCATTTATTGAGTCTTCTGAGATCTGAACTTGAAGTTGCTATGTACTATTGTGCTCTGTTTTGAGCACATCTAATATGAATTAAAGATGCTATTATGTAATTCACAAGAGACTGAGAAAAATAAATATCTGATACCAGATTATTTGTAAGAAACAGCATCAATAATTTAGCCTTTTTTCCCCAATCAATGGGGGTTGATTACCAAGTCCTTGATGGTATTTTTTTTAAATGCTTGAGATATCCCTGAAACTAAGGAAAATTATTTTCTTCTTTCAGAGATCATTCGATTAATGGTTGAAATCAGATCTTTGACTTTTAAAAAGCTGGTTTAAAAGTAAATTTTAGTGTATTAAAAATCTTAGTGAGAACCATCTTTAGTGTTAAAGCTAAGAATAATTTAGAATAATTGGGTAAGGGTATGTAGAAAATGATTTGGTACAGTTTGGTTGATTTGGAGTGCTAGGTATTTTTGTGTGTTTACAAATGCAAATCCTATACTGAATAATTAGCTAAATCATATTAAGTGTTCATGAAACATATATACTTATCAATCTAATTATAATTGTAATACCATATTATTGTTAAAATTACTGGTCATAAATTACGGGGGAAAGTACCTTTTGTTATTTTAAACTATACACAATTTCCACTTAATTATATTACATTAAAAATTTAATTTTTTTGATAGAAAATGTTGATTTTGAAAGTGAAAAGATAAATGTCTTTGGTTAATTTCTTAGTATTCAAATCATACCGTTAATTGTGGTTTGGGTTTAAGGGTTACTGGAGAAGCTCGTCGTGGTTGTCCTCTTTGCCGGCGATGCCTCCGACCCTTCGGCCACTTTCACGTGCTGGTCGAATTTCTGCGAGTCTCTTCACGTGTCAGTCGATTTTGCCTCCATTACGTCTAGGCCACTCACACTCGCTAGAGGTGGCCATTATCGTCGAAATTAGGTCATGTAATGCCAATTACTGAACTTCCAGCAGCTCCGGTGGCTGGAAGGATCGTGTTCGTGCAATGCTAGAGCGAGTGGCATGGATCTTAGAGACAGAACCACCACGTGAAGCTTCTGTCCTTTTTCGCAGTGACCCTTGGCTCCGCTCACAAAGAAGAAAGCTCCTGACCGGTTCAGCGCAACCTTGGTGTTCTCGTTCTTGTACTCCTCGATCGACTCGTCATGTTACATTTCACATAATCTTGTTCCTTCACCTACAAGATTAAGTACTTTGATTTGTCGCATTTCGAAACTGTAAGAAAACATAGCAAGAACAGAGTGAGAACTAAGAGAGAGATAGGGGACGACCAACATTGAATTGTTATTTTGAAATTAACGAAATTTACATATAGAGATTGAATTTTTATTTGAAATTAATGAAAAAACAGAGCATATACAGAGCGATCTAGACGTAATGACAACAAAATTTGACTGACACATGAAGAGACTCGCCAGAATCAACACTGTCGGCGAAATTCGACCAACACGTGAAAGTGACCGGAAGGTTAGAGGTATTACCGGCGAGGAGGGCGACCACTGCTAACTTCTCTGGTAACCCCAAACCCCAAACCATAATGAATAACATAATTTGATAATTAGAAAATTGACCAAAAACATTTTTGTTGTCCTACTTTCAAAATTAACATTTTTTATACAAAATTTTAGCTGGTGAAAAAAATGAAATTTGGGGCATCGGCCAACCGGTAGTTTGGTGTAGATGAGTAAAAAAGTGTATAATTTAGAATAACTAATTATAGAAGGTCAATTAAGATATCATACAAAACAAATCACCCACTTACTGAATATGAATCATACTAGTATACCATCAATAAATCATAACATTATATCCTACAAATTACGAGGCTTTCTAATCCAAAAGAAGCAAAATTCTTGAAAATGACCATCTTCTTGACTATTTTGAACCCAAACATATACATAACCAAAAAAAATGTACTCAACAACAAATCTTGAATAACAAATACTAAAAGAAAATGAATATAGCTTGTGGATTTAAATATATACAGAATATATTACAACTAACCATTACAAATGCACTAAACTAGCAAAAAAGAAATCTCAACAAAGAAGAAGAAAGTGTAAAAATGAACAAGAATTGACTGATCCTTAAATCACAGCTTGAGGGACAGATCAAGCTGCTTCATCTTCTCCTGATCACCAGCACTATTCTTCAAGCCACCACCTCCTTGATGCCAATATCCATTCATTTGTACCACCGGCGAACCCATCGCCGCCTCGAACCTTCCAATAGCAGGCTGTTGGCCAATAAGTGGAGGCCCTCTTGACCACACACCCTCTTGCCCATAAACATAGTGCTGCTGTTGAAGTGATGATGATGATGATGGCTTGTTGATCATGGACATGGAGTGAGCTTCCAATAATCCCAAACTTCTGTTCCCGGGCAGAGGAAGAGAAGCATAAGGGTGCTGATAAGGGTGGTGTCCAAAAACTGAGGCTATGCTGAAGGATGCACCAATTCTTGGTCCTCTTTTTGCAAGAATCCTCTCTCTTTTATGAGCATTCTGGTGTCCACCCAGAGCCTGTGAGCTGTAGAATTTTCTCTGGCAATAGTTGCATGAGAACACTCTCAACTCACCATCTCTTGATGATGATGACAACAAACCCATGTTGTTGCTGTTGTTGTTGTTGAAGGAGCCGATGAGGTTGAGTTCTGGATTGGACCCTTCTTGATCCTTTTCATCTTCTTCTTCATCATCATTTCCTGGTTTCTGTAATTCGTTCGCTTTCGGGTCCTGCAATGGAGTGTCAGGAGATGGAGGATCCACCTCTGATGAAGGGCTTGGTGGATCCATTGGAAGAGAAGATTAGTGAATTTGTATCTTGGGTTCAATGGGGAAGTAAATGGGTTGTGGTATTTATTGGGGATATAGACTCTACTGTTGAGGTTTCAACAGTAATGCTCTATCTTATCCTATGTTTCAAATAGTTGCAAGACTCAACAAGTGGAGGGAGACATTTTGTATCTTTCTACACATTTCACACCTCCACCCATTCATGGACTTTCATTTTCCTCAGTCGATTCTATATCATCATAATCTACTAGGAGGAAATATAAATAAATCAATCTAAGTCAAAATTCTCATAGTTTTAGACTTTACTTTTAACCCCAAAACTTGAGCTATTAGGTAAATGTTCCAACTATAGCATGCAACACAGTCACTGAATCCACATTCTTTCGACATGTAACACTTCAACACTAGTACCAAATTGTCATGGTTGAGCTTTGGTCTCTTCCATTCATCTTAAGTAGTGTTCTAAAAAAACGCTAGGCGCTAACCAGATGGAGAGGATGTAAGGAAATTAATTCCTTCCTAATTATGTGGTCTATTAGGAGTCGGTTTTCTATTATGATATATGTTATTCTCATATGAATTGGTAAACCTAAAGGAGTTCTATTCTAAATTAATCTCTATTTTGATGGACGGTTGAGATTGAATAAGGAAAGGTTAATCCTAATTGGAATTCTGGTCCTCTCTCCACCTATAAATACATGTGTTCACCCATCATGAACACATCTTACGAAATTTCACCAAACACATAAGAAAGGTTTATAGGCAAGGAGAGAGAAACCGAAATTCTCTATACCAAGAAGTTCATCTTCTCTACATGGATCAAGAAAGCCACATATACTTACGATGAATCGAGATATTCCTGATACTTATTTATTATCTATCTTGTGAGTAATCATGATGCTCACGATCTTAAATTAATGTCATGTAAATTTACGCTCACAGAGGCTTTTCAAGGATTAATCGAAAATTAATCAAAAAATAAATCAGATTGAAAAAAATAATCGAATCAATAACTAATCGAAGATTAAAAAAAATTAATAGAGCAAGTCGGAATTTTTAGACCACTAATTTTAAGTGGCCTAACCTTGTTACATGTAGCTTAGACTTCCTAAGATTCCCATTTTGTACCTGCAGCCTATTTGCTCCCACTCCACTTTACTCACATTACACACTCTGGAACTATAGGGCATCTTCAAGTAATAGTACTATATATTGTGTCACAAAAATAATTATACACTTACAAATACTAATTTTTCAACATCACTTAATTAATCACTAGACAGAGATAATTGAGATTATACTCTCCAAAACACATATTCCATACCCTAATCATGCTGCAAATCTTAATATAATAAGAACATAAAGTGTTCTTATAAAAAAATAAAAAAATACTACAAATCTTAATGTTTATGTAATTAGTTTAATTGCCATCACAAATTCAATCATTTATGTAAGAACATAAATGATAAAGCATCTAGAACAAGTGTTTCCACACACAAAAACTCAAGCCTAAATTCTCATATATTAACTACTTATTGTAAACTATTGCTTATAGGAAAAAGACAGCAAATAGACATAATGTTAGATGAACCAACTGCCAATGAATATGGTGATAAAAATGACATCTACCTAGTAATAGCTAGGTAGGAGTAGGAGCAATTCTCAATGTCTCTTTCATTTCTTTTTTTTGCAGGACCCATAATAAGGTCATGTGAGCATCAATTGGTTGCACTTGTTGGTACTTATTTGTCAGTTTCTTTGGAATTTTTCTCCTCATAAATGTCATTAGTTTGCATGTAATATCGTCTCTTTATGATCTCTACATTAATCATGTCACTCACTTTCATGCCAACAGATTGATTTCACAATTACTGACCGTGTTGTTGTGTCCACATGTGTATTTAAAGTATTTAAAGTTATACATTAACTGACTAGTCTTTTAGGTCAAAGGTTCTAATATGTGTGTGAGTTTTCTTTGGATGTTCTTCCTAAGTAAAGCTTGGATCTCTCCAACAGTGGTGTATCAAATAATTGGTTTGGCGTACTCTCTTGATTAAGTAGGTCGGGTACTGTTATATCCACATGTAAGTTTAAAGTTCCACATTAACCTTAATCAACGTCAAGTTACATACACATGTAACTTTTAGTTTCAAGATGAAGTAACAAAAAAAAAACGAATTCAACCCACTTAAATTAATGTAAGTGCACTTTGACTAATGATTCTTAGACAACTGAAATCCATGGTTACCATTGACCTCACATCAATGCCACTTATAGATGTAAATAGCCTATTTAAGGTTAGGCCACTTGTTAGACCTATATGCAATAAATAACTAGCAAGTGCCGTGAATGGTGTTGAGAATGAAAATTGATGGCCGACAAAGCAAAGGGGAAGCGATGTACGATTGATGAGAGTGCTGTAATATCTGCTTAACAATCACCAAATACGAAAAGTGAGCAATTATGTACTTCTGAAAAAAAATGTTAAAAACTTGTCGTACACAGCTACATTTTGTTAATAATAAGAAAGTGTTCTAAAATTGGATAGTTTGAACAAAATGTGTTTTTATTTATAAAAATAACAAAATTACACATAAAATTAAGAATTAACATAGAAGTTTTATTAAAAAATTTGACTATATAAATTTTAGTTGAAATATATTTTTAGAGAGCTTTTATTTTTTAACGTTAAAGGTAATTTCGTCTTTTTAATACAAATACATACATTTTGTACACAAAAAATCAAAATTCACATTATATTTTTGTTGTTAACAAAATACATAGGACACTCTTGCAAAAATGTAATAATATAAGACATATTTTTGACATTTTCATAATCATTGAGCCAAGAATGTTTTATTACAAGTATTTACTATAATCTTTGACCTAATAAGAATGTTTTATTACAAGTATTTACTTGTAAAAGAAGTTTTGTCATGTCTGCCGACTCCTTGTACCCAAACCCCACAACAAAGCAATACTTGACAAGACATAACATAAGGGAGAGAAATGAGAAGCACATATGTTTTTGGCATTCCCCTTTGATTGGGATTGGAGGCAAATCAATAAAATCAAACATTGTTGCACTAATGCAATGCTAGGGTCCAGCAACCATTGTTAACTCTACTTAAACAAGACATACATGATCCACTAAGGGATTGTTAAACATGAGTGGCCATAAAAACATCAACCAATATGATTTTAATAACACTAGTCAAAAGCCTAAGTGCATGATCTTCAGTATCAAAAAAGGGACAGAATTTTATGGAGGAAGGTAAGATATGCTAAAATCACATCCTAGAAAATATTAGTGGAAAACAATAATAAAGTTGTAGATATGATTCATAAGTCAAATCTAAAAACAAACTAGTCAATCCAATGAAGTATATGTATCAGTTGGGTGATTTATGATATTAGAGTTTGGTTCTGTGTTAGACGTAACCTTCATATGTCATCTGTTTCGGGCTTAAATCCATGGATCGGAGAACGTCCATTTTGTATCTGTCCTCCGCTCGTCTGTTTTCACGTGCATTTCGAACCAACTTGCACGTGAGTGGGGTAATAGAGTCTCACATTTGAAATATGTGGATCTATCAATCAACTTAAATAACAATTTGTGCCTCCACCTATCAACTTGAGGTTTTAGGTGAGTTGAGCTTTAACACACATAATTACGTACATGAGCCATCTTTAATCACCATCACATAAACTAGCTTTTCAATAGCAATTGCCTAACAATTTGAAATGTGTGTGTATCACACATTGACTGGAAGATAATGCCCCAATAAAAGAAGAGACAATATCTTGGAAAATGGCAAGCATCAGATCAAAATGACTAATAAGCAAACAGAAGTAACAAGGAAGGAAGAGGATGCCAATAGACCAGTTCTCTACTGTTGAGCTCGTGTTAGAACATTATAGGAAGAAATGACAGGAGAGAATCACTGAGCAGTAACTAACTCAAGTGTACTCATATTTGGAACTAGCAAAACCGTTGAATTTTATTGTCTACACATAGCATCCTTGTAATTGTCTTGGTTACTAATGTGATTGCATTCGAGTATACGTTTAAGTTATCATTTATCTACATTTTAGATGTTTTTACCCTTGAGCTTGTATAATTATCTATCATAGTGTCCCATATATCTTCACTGGTATGTTTAGTGCTCAAGAAGCTAGATTCACTGGTATCTTCACTTGTATGTTTGTCTCATATATCTTCAAGAAGCTCACACTAATATATGTGAGGTCCCGAGTTCAAATCTTGGTCTATGCGAGTTTTTCTTTAGATGTTAACAAAGGGTTTAGAAGACCAATAATATGGTACTTTGAAGGTCGATCTACAACCTGGGGTTTTCCTGATTAACTGATAAAAAAGCTTGATTTTGAAGAACGAAACAAGATGGAGCAAGTAACCAGGTGACACGACCTGGGTGTCACAACCATAACACTCCCCGGAGATAGACTGTGACACATATGCTGAAAGTAAGAGATTCTGACCGAGAGCTTGAGAGTGACACGACCTAGGTGACAAGGTCATGATTTTAGAATATTCCGTTATTATTTTTAAAAACGACAAAAATGGCCTCATAAAAAATCAGACAAAAGTCAAATATTTATTTAATATGAAATGACAATTGTACTCTCAATATAAACTTACATTTTAAGGGCAGAATGGTCTTTTCTAGAGGCGGCCAGGGCAAAGCATGAGCAATCGATTTGGAGGTTCCCGACCTTGGATCTCGAATTTTCAAGACGCACCGCTACTTCGCATAACTATGCCTAAGAATACAGAACAATTTTTTTGTGTACGCATGACCAATAGGGACATTTCAAATTTTTAATGAGAATACATAACACATACATGTGTGGACTGAACATAACTATTTGAGAAGGTAACAAAAGAAAAGAAAGCCCACGC
>JAYMTP010001700.1:0-22669 GCA_036897365.1 Geranium brycei
TAATCTATCTCTTGTAAGTGTAATTTTTTTCTACTTGATAAAATTATCGAAGCATTGTCTTATTTTTTATTATGAATCAAAGGTCCAAATTAAAATTTTTGCTTTAGGTCTTAATAACCTTTGAGACGGCCCTGGGTTTGGTCAAGTTGACTATAACTTGATGACCATTGCAGGTGAGCTGGTTGAGAAGGGAGTGGGCCACGTGGCATGGGAGATGAACAAGACAATTGGTTCCCAAACACAACAAAACATAGAGACAACCTTGGATCATTGGGTGGCAAATCCTACGTTGCCAATAATGGGTGACATGACTACTAAGAGCGCTTCCTCGTTTGCTAGCAGTTCTCCACGATTCAATGTATACGGCAACGACTTCGGCTGGGGAGTGCCCGTTGCCGTCAGGTGCGGCGCCGGAAACAAGAGCCACGGTAAAATAACTCTATTTCCCGGCGTCGAACCCGGCAGCATTGAAGTTCAAGCTTGTCTACTTTCCCAGATAATGTGCATTGTGGAAAAAGATGTTGAGTTTATGGATATGGTCACTGCACCATAGAGGTGTTGTCATTATTATGGCAGCACATGTATAAAATGCGATAATATGATAATAATGACAGCACCTCTATGAATAATGACAGCACCTCTATGAAGTATATGCTGTTTTGGTGTTAATTCTGCACGCTACCAGAATCGTTGTTAGGGCAACACACTATGTGATGTTCTTATTAACAGCATACTTAGTGGTCTTTGGAAGCACACTAAATGTGATGCCTTTCTTGCAAAAATCTGGTAGTGGATCACACTGTAGTTGATAAACTATATGTTGTGTGATTTTGTTAGAGCAAGTGTTTTAGGAAGAAGTTTTTGACATTTTAGGTTTAACCCAACTTTGAACACGTTTTTGTATTATTATTATTTGTTTAACAAATTAAAAATAGTACTATTATATATCATTTCATCGTCAATATGCATACTTACAATGTTGGGATTCATAATCAGATATAATTTCTTGTCTTTATTGGTGGCTTTGGTTTAGGTCAAATATTACCGTTGTGGTCAATTGACATAGCCTATATTAACCGGCTATGGTCTCGGTCAGACCACATAACTACTGATGGTCAAAAATATGATTGTTGCCTTGAAGTACACCTTATTTGGATTAGTCTGGTATATTTTAGAATACACGAATAACACCAATGCTAGTCGGTTATTTTGGAGAATGTCCGAATAACCCAATTTAGGTTAGTCAGTTAAAAGAAGATTTCCAATACTGAATGTATTTGTCACCTAATACACATATTATGCTTTAAGTATAAAAGAGTGTAGAATATATTATTGCGAACTATCAAGATTGATATTTTAGTTTGGAGTTCGACACGATTTATATGACTCAATTCTACACATCATCTAATCTGGTTAATCTTTGGTAAAACATAAATTGTTCAATGGCCTTGCCAACTTGCTTAATGATTTCAGCGGGTGCGAAGGACATTTTATGGTAGAAGCGTTGATGTTCGCACTGTTAGTGACACTATCAAAAGCATATGAAAAATTCGTCGTTTTGCACGTTGAGATTACGTGATGCATATTCTGTTTGCACTATCGAGAGCATGCGGCATGGTTGTTGTTTCCACCGTCGAGAGCGTTTGATATTGGTGTCGTCAAGAGCATGTGACGAGTTTCTATTTTTATTTCAGTCTTTCATGAATGTTATCGCTTTCATGATCATATTTACAAGTTGGACATTGCCGGTATTCATTCTCCAACTTGAGTAGATGTGTTGTGATTCTTAGCAGTGTGAGTTAAAGTTGGATGAAAAACACTAGGGACACCTGGATCAAAATTTCTAACCCCAAGTGTAGGACAATATGGAGACAAATCTATATATGACATGTGACCGAGTCTCTCGAAAGCAAGCTTCAAGGACAAACCATTAAACACAAACAAAAATAAATAAACCAAACCCTCAAATTAAAACCTCCCTCTTTTAGCATAAACAAATCAATCCTCTCTCCAACTCTTCTTAATCACCGAAGGAAGAGATAAACAAAAAAATTGAACACCTACATATAATATACAATATATACAAAATCGTAGATTATTGTTATGGCCAATGCTTACCGGATCGTCGCGCTGGTGACGATGGCCTTGGCCTTCCTGGTGGGCAGGGCTTCGGGCGACCTGGTGGACGCGTTTTACGTGCAGGGCAGGGTGTATTGTGACACTTGTAAGGTTCAGTTCGAGACGAAGATAAGCGAGTACATGCAGGCCGTCAAGGTGCAGCTGCAGTGCCGGAATAGGACCGCCCCCGGCGTCCCCATCACCGTCACCATCGACGGTGAGACGGACAAGCACGGTTTCTACATTATTCCCGTCGACGGAGACCACGAGGATGAGATATGCGAGGTACGTATACGTAGGTACTATATAAATTTGTTATTTTTTGAAGAAAACGATGTGTGATGGTAAATGAGCAAAAGTAGGGAGGGACAAGCCCCACTCTCATAAGCCCATCAGCACCTTAAAGAGCGGTTTTGGCTAAAAAATGAGTCAACCCATTTGTTGATCGCTTTACCTCCACGAAAGGAGGTGATCGTATATGTTTGATTTAGTATATTGTGTGGAAAAGACGAGGATACGAGGATTATCAAATAAATAATTTTGAACTATTTATTTAGATAATCGTTACATCTACATTAAAATTCTAATATGATGTATGAGTTTGATTGTTTTCTACCTGCACAGCATCAAATGTGCATGTTGTTCAACATGTCTAGTCTCACGTAACATAATCTAAATTTAACATGCACTTAAGGAGATGTGTTTAAATACGACATTGAAAAGATGAAATTTGGGCCGGGCTTTAACAATATATGTCATTGGCTAGTTAGTGGTGTCATCAAAACCAGTTGAGAAACATGTGGATCAAAATATCAATTTAATAACAATAATACGAGGTTTTCACTTACCAATTTAACCTTTTAGGTAAGCTAGATTTTTAGAAGACATCATAGTCTTCCCTATCAAAACGTACATACACCCCTTCTATGCTATATTGATTAGTGTAAAAAGGTTCACAATCTACGTTAAGGATGACAACAGAACAAACTCGAGGTGGGTTTTGTTATCTATTTTCCCACCTTGATAGTACGGGGATATCAGGTACGAATCGTACTTTACCTCCCTATAGAGATGACAATGGAATTAGTTTTTTGACCCATTCTCATTTTGATATGATCGAAAATATTAGGCCCCTATCAGATTTAGAATATTTTGTCATTCATAATTTACTACGTATCTCAACACGTGAGAGAGGTCTTAGTGGAAATATGTGAATCTTAATATCAATTTATTAACATTAATTTGAAATTTTCATCTATTAATTTGAGCTTTTAGCTGAATTAAACTTTAAAATGACGTCTCTCTATGTTATCTTGATTTGTCTAAAAGGCTCACAGTTCATGTTAGGGATGTCAATTGGCCAAACTTGGGGCGGGTTTTTTGTTATATGTCCCCACCGTGATATCAAGGCCTTATTGAATTTAGATTATTCTGATTCCCTGTAGACATTACAACTGTACATGTTTATTGATCATGTCTTCTTTTTGATTGGATTGGAGATACCTTGGATTCAAGGTATATAATAAAATCCATGGTCTACATGCAATTTCTCACATAATGTGGACCTCAATTTGGCATGCATGTGAGAGGAGGATATCACTTTTATGTGAGTCGGGTTTTAATAACAAATCTATCAAATTTTAATATCACATCAGACCTCGGTTTCTCTGATGTTAATAACATTAACACTTGTGTACATGAACATGAACATGAACATTAACGGGCATGCAGATAATGTTGATGGAGAGCCCTAGGAATGATTGCAAGGCTATGATGGAGTCAGGAAGAGAGAGAGCGAGGGTGGTGTTGACGCAAAACACAGGGATGATCACCAACTCAAGATACGCCAACAGCCTCGGCTACATGATCGATCACCCTCTACCTGGATGTGCCGATGTCCTCTCTGAAATCGGCTTCCTTCCCATCCATGACCAAAAACCTAAAGGCGTTCTTACGGATCAATAGCTACTTAAAACACTCACACACTCACTCACTAGTAATACGGTTGTACATATAATATAGCGTCATAATAGCACGTGTATTGTATTCATTTGTTATATTGTTAGGGTATAACCTAGTCTATCGAAGCACTCGTCGTATCAGAACTAAAAAAAGACACTTATGTGCCTCAAACACCATTCTCTCTATTGTAATCGTACCACATCTAATACAATCGTTTCAATTATTTTAATATGGTATCAAAGAGCGTGTGTGCTGCATTTTTATACGCTCCATCACGCGCCTCTCTTCCAAATTAAAAAATTAACAACTCTAGTAGTTTCGTTCCTCTAATCTGTCCGGCTAGCATCGTTCTGTCTCTTTGACTCGATTTTTTATTCTTCGCTTTTCTTTATTATTTGTTTTCCACTCGATATTATGATCTATGGGCAATTTATCATAATTCGTAGGATAAAATCACATTTCAAACTCTTACTTGAGAAGAAGTGTGTATGTAGTTCATTGAAGAACTCATCACATCCAAATTGAGAAGAAGCGACACTTATAAACCAAACATCATTCTCTGTGGTAATCATATAGTCGAATGGTAATATTTGAATACATCATGTTTATGATATATAAAAATATGCTTTTAAATGTGAACGTGAACTCTTGAATGGAGATTCTCTAAATATAAGTGATCAAAGTATGTGGAATATTTTGTGGGTCAAATCTACCAATGATCAAACGAAAAGTGACCATTTGCGTTTGACCAAAGCTACATATATATGCACAATATATCCTAATAATCTAAAATGCATGTATTTTTAAGAGCTATAAGAAAAAAAAGGAATTTTCATGTTGGTGCAATGAGTATGGGATCTAGCTTCTTTATTTAATTTAGATTTAAATTTAATTTTAAGTAAGTGGTCTTATGTTTTCTAAGAATTTCTAGGACCTCAAATGTATCGAGTGAATTCCTTATCAATTAGTCCAACTTTTATTGATTCTTTTAAATCTTAAAACACAATTAAAGTGATTAGTAATATCACATGAAATATAAAATATGTTCGGTATAGATATTGTTAAAATATAAAATTATAATTTTTCATTCAACTATTATTTTGAACTTCTAATTGAATTTATCATTGAATATATTATCAAAAGCATTATCGCGCCCTAATCTTGAAATTTAATTTATCATTGGACAATAGTTTTTTAAGAAAAGAAGAGAAGAGTTGAGAAATTTAAGAACCCGATATTGAAGAGAGATGAAGCTTCTTTTACTTTGGAAGAAGATGAGATTTGAAGAACCCCACCTAAATTTTGAGACATGTCTAGACTTTTGACTTTTGTAGATACATGAAAAAAAGAATTAAACTAAATATTACCTCATATACTATATTAGATTTTCAATTTAAGTGATTGTTGAAAATCCAATTATAATTTTCTCTCTAAATAAAAACATTTTTCTTGAGTTTTATACTATTATTAATTATTACAAACTGTTATTTTTGAAGTAAAATCGAATTTTATTTAGGAAATAGCAACTAACACGGCATCAAGCCAGATAGCTGAAGCTACAGTTGGTGGGACAGACCCCTCACCATAATTCTAGCTACTGTTAGTTAAAGTATGTTTGATCAATTCGTGAGCCACTTTATTACAAGATCGACGAACAAACTGTGATGAGAAATCTATCCCTGGGCTAGAAAGGATACGCATTCAGTCGTAGATAATGTCCTCGAACATATTTCTCGTGCCTGACATGTTCCACTACCCTGAGACAGTCTGATTCAACTACCACTTCCGTCCACTTGTTTCTTTTTGCTCATGATAGAGCCTCTCTGACGCCTACGGCCTCCACCTCTTCGGCTTGGAGATGTTCTGAAAACCGTCTAGAGAGAGCACCCACCAATCGACCCTCAAAGTCCCTACAAACAATTAATTATTACAAACTTTGATTATCTTGGTTGATGAAATCAAATTTATTTTTACATCACCTCAAAATAATAGGTTAATTGAAAATATATCTCCATGAACTTGGATTAAAATTAATTATTAAAAATTAAATAAGGTCTATTAAAAAATGAAAAATTCCTCAAAAAAAATGAAAATTATTCACCAAGGAATCGAAAAAGAGAGAGAATTATGAAAATAATTATTTGGTTTGTCAATCAAAATAATATTATTATTATAAAACCCAACGAAACACGTCAGAAATAGAGAGAGCCTCCACTTCGATTGCAATTTCTAGTGAGAGAAAGAGAGCAACTTTCTCTTTCTAAAACCCATCTTCTTCTCCGTCTCTCTCCTTTCTCTTCGCGTAGCTTGTAATCGATCCTCTAATGGCGAACAGTAACCTCCCTCGCAGAATCATCAAGGTCCGTCCCGATCTCTTCTCCCCGATCCCTCTTCTCTGTTTATCTTAGATACCCTTTGTTTGTTTCCCGAGAAAATCGGGGAAAAGAACTGCTTTTTTGTTGATCTAATTGATTTTCGATGTTTTAAATTCCTGGGGTTTTCTGGGTTTTGGTCATATAGTTGATTACTTGCCTTTTCCGGGTTGAAACTTGATTTTCTTGCCTGAAACCTTCCGATCTCCTCCCTGAAACCAAATGCTCAAAATAGCAAAATTGAAGGATCTGGCTTGGTTTAGTTCTGTTTTTGCCATCTTCAGTTCAGCTTTCTGGTTCCAATTTTATGGAATTGATCCGGAACTAAACGAAAATGAAGTAATTGGGATGCTTTAGGGTTTTCATTTGCTATGCTTTTGATTCTGATGTTTTGCTTGTTGGATGTGCTTTGTTGATGTGATTGTACAGGAAACTCAGAGGCTTCTCAGTGAACCAGGTAAATTCTGATTTTCTTGTTAATTATGCTCAGAGAAGTTCGGAACACAGCTTGCTTTCAATTTTTGTTTTGTTTCTGATCATGTTATTGAAGTGCTTAGTATGAGAAGATGAAGATTGTGGAAGTGTTTTTTAATCTTGAGCTTTGCATAAGTAATAAGTTAAATTTGATTATATTTACTCTGCAGCCCCTGGAATCAGTGCTTCTCCTTCAGAGGAAAATATGAGATATTTTAACGTGATGATCCTTGGTCCAACACAATCACCTTATGAAGGTAATCATATACTTTCTCTGGATTCAAGAGTCACTGAAATTCAATTGTGTGGATTTTATATTGAAAGCTAATGATAACAGTTGCCACACGTGACATTGTAATTGAGCTGTCCTCAGCTAGTGTCTCATCTGTAGTAAGTTTGATTTATGTTTTGATCTTTGCTCTAGTTTATATGTTAGGTTGGTACCTTGATGATATATTGATATGCTATCTGTGCAATGTTGAAGTCAAAGCTAAAATTAGTTTGAAAGTAATAGTCGAGTTTGGTGGTTTTAGTTGGTCATTCTATTATTCTTCAATTCATATTTTCATTTTAAGTTTCCTCTCCCCCACATCTGGTATATGAGACATGCACCGCCTGTCAGCACGTAAAGATACAGTTTAGCAATCAACCCTCTTATGGATATAGTATTCTTTAAAGTAAAGAGTTATTCTTAGTTTTCCTTCTGTTAGATTGATGATTCATCTTGTTTCTGGGTCAAAGTAATGAACTTACAGCACCTTTGCATTCAGTGTTGTAAAAAACAATAGGCGCTAGTCGGCGGAGAGGGCCTTTTAGGGACTAATCGCAAAATAAATTGGATTAAAGGATTAATCGTGAATTATAGAGGATGAGTCAGGGACTAATCGGGTATTAGTTGGACAAGTCGGGATTCTTACAACAGTGTGCATTAGATTTGATTGATCAATCATATGGCTGTTTTTGTGCCAAAGTATCAATCGCTAGTTTTTCCCATGACCGAATTAAAGATTGAGTGGATAAAATGTGTTGATACGTAATATTACTATTAGCTATATATGATAGTTAATGTGGAAAATGCCTAGTTAGTTTTTAAGAATATTACTAGCTTGGCAAGTGTAGCTTTTCATTCTAACTGTAAGATTTGCACTTTGTATTTGTCTACATAATGCATTCTCTTGTTTGTAACACTAGGAGGTGTTTTCAAGTTGGAACTATTTTTGCCCGAAGAATATCCAATGGCTGCTCCTAAGGTATTTTTGTTTGGCTTCAACCATTTGCATATATTAACCAGCATATAATGTACGATTAAGACTGCAGCTCTGTATAGGTTGGAAATAAAAAGTCTAGGTTATGTAGCTGTATGCCAAAAGCCAATGCTATAGAATTTTCCCAATTAACGAGGATTTTGCTTGAACATATAGTATTTTACTCAATTTAATTGTCAGCTCTGCAGATGAGAAGATGATAGAATATTATGTGATATTTGGAATGCCATGAAGTTATAGGATTCCCTGATATGCAATATAAATTCTGATATATTTCTATCCCTATATTGGTGAATGGGTTGTGCATATTTTAGGGCATTGTTAGTCTGCTGATCAATGTTTTATCGTTAATTTATATTGTAAGATTTGATTGGGTGGAATATACCTTCATTGAAGCAATATTGCAGGATCTCTGATTCTTGGGTGTCCCTTTGCTAGCCTATATTCGCTATCATGACCTTGTTTTCTTTAATATTTTAATCTAACTCTTCTTTTCCAACAGGTTCGATTTCTCACCAAGATTTATCATCCTAACATTGATAAGGTAAGCTATTCCTGCTATTTGTTTGTCACTTTCTAATTTTTGGGATTATTCATTTCTGTTTCTTATGTGATGGGTTTCCTGATGCAGCTTGGGAGGATATGCCTTGATATTCTTAAAGACAAATGGAGTCCCGCTCTTCAGATTCGAACTGTACTTTTGAGGTATGAGGAGCTTGAAATTGGTCAATGTTTTGTCAAATACTCGTTCTTGTTCTATTCCCTATTTCTTGGGGGATATCAAACCAGTTTTGTTTAATACACGTGCATATACCAATAGTTAGATAAAACTATATATACAAGTATTATAGAAAAAATCTTAATATAACTACACTAATCTTGGGCTGATCTTTATTTATTTATAATCTATGGCAAAAGAAAGTAAAAGAAATATATATTTTCGTTAAAATATTGTTATATGTGGTGTGGCTTTCTCAATTTTTCTGTTATGTGGTCAAAAGTATAATCAACTTTAAGTATATTTTGGAATTCCTATTGTTTAAATAAGTTTACAATGGTGAGTTTCTTTTTGTTAGCATTCAAGCACTACTTAGTGCTCCAAACCCTGATGACCCACTCTCCGAGAACATTGCTAAGCATTGGAAATCTGATGAAGCTGAAGCTGTTGCGACGGGTAAGTGTCGTTTTATTGGTCAAATGAGGTTACGGCTTATGATTTCCACTTTCTTACTTTTTTTTGTGTTGGCCGACTCTGCAGCCAAGGAATGGACCCGTTTATATGCAAGTGGCACATGATGACGTTGTGGAGATGTCCCGCCTCAGAAATAACATTTTATGCAATGTACGCTATTATTAACTCTTGATTTCAAACGGAAAAGTTGGTGTTCTAACAATCGGAGTTTTAATACTTCTCATGTGTTTGCTCCTCCGATCATGTTATTGTTTTTTATCTGAATCTTGAACTTGTATGATATTATTAGCTTATAAGATACATTCTCCTCTCTGTATCATTGCTTGTTCTTCTTTCATCCTCTATATATGATTCAGCCATGCACTCATAAAATGATCATTGCATTTGATTCTGTATATGGAAAAATTGCCTGTTAGAGATTAAAAAAAAAGTAATAGGAAGATTGAATCAAACCAGCTCTTAGTTGTATGGTATGGTCTTTTTTTATCAACCATAACCACACGTAAGATTGGAATAAGTGGCATCGGGCTTATTACATGAAGTCCTTGTCACTTTGCTCACAATTCTTTGATTTTCAAACAAGTTCTTATGTTAATGTTGCGTGTTGGAAATCTTTGATATGGGTTTATGCTGATCTTTATGTTATTACTTGAAGCAAGACTATCAAATAAGCTTTTGTATTATGTTTTATTTTTAGCAATATCAAGATTTGGGCATAAAATATCTCATGAAGAATAGGGATGACGAAAACATGAATTTGATATTCCTGATCTGATATGGTGGGGACGACAATGATTAAGCTCGATTCGTTTATTCTTGTCCAAAAGTTGATAGGGAGATATTTAGCTTGAGTTGGTAAAGAGAGATTAAAGATATTGTCACTGGGACTCTAATCTCGGCCATCATGTCTGATGTTTACGTGTTTGATAAGATGAATAGCGAGTGTCTAAAATTTACGTATAAATATTCCATAACGAGTTAAAATGTGTCATACAAATTTGCATAAGGTTTTAGGTACCCTAAGTTGCAAGGACACTTAGATTTTGAGTTTCACACACTATGTTTGCTTTGCTTATTGAGCAAGCATAGTTTCTTTCATACCAAGTGCATGTTTAGATTGGATAGCAACAACAATACACTATTGAGTGATCCACAAGACAAAAGAACTAACGATTAAAACAAAGCACAACAATGCAGCTAAGAAAGCCCTATAAATTCCCCCAACAAGACCATGAACCACAACTAGGTTGTTGTTGTCCCTTCGGAGAAAAATAGGATGGCAGAGAAGGAAGGAGCCATAGTCAAGACGGGCCAAGAAGGCTTAAAACTCGCCATCTCCCTCTACGAGGAGTTCGGGCTCCCCCTCGGGCTCCTCCCCGTCGAGGAGGTGATCGAGGTGGGATACGTCCGGGGCACCGGGTACATGTGGGTGACCCAAGAGAAGAGGGTGGAGCACAAGTTCAAGATGATTGGGAAGACTGTAGGGTATGAGAAGGAGATCACAAGCTACATTGAGAAGGGTAGGATCAAGAAGCTCAAGGGTGTGAAGGGTAAGGAGTTTATGGTTTGGACTCCTTGTTATGAGATCTTCATGGGTGAGCCCTCCACAGGGAAGGTCCATTTCAAGAGCATTGGTGGCTTCACTGTCTCTTTTCCTGCTGAGGCTTTTGGCCTTGGCCAGTGAGTGTCTTTGTGCTTTGGTCTTGTTGGTTTGTTGAGCCCAATATTTGGCCTTTCCTATGTTGTGATATAGCAAAAGAATAAGAAACTTCCTTTGGTTGGGTTCATGTTTTCTCTATATAAATTATTCAAACTATTATTAGTTGGGCTCTTGATTTTTTTAATCAACTTTTATTTGGGTTCCTTGAGATCTTCTCTGCCCAGTGAATGGTGAATTCGCTTTGAAATCGTTGGTTCTACGCCCACTTTCTGGGCAGTGTACTAAGAATTTCATACTTGTCCAATTAGTTTTCAATTAATCATTTCTTATTTCTTGATTAATCTAAATCTAATTTATTTTTTTGATTAATCTTGACTAATCTTTGATCAGTCCCTAAAAAGTTCTTTCCACTCTAATGCTTAACATTTTTTAGAACATTGCTTCTGAGTATATGTTTCAACTGAAATCACACAAGAGTAAATTAATATAAAATAACCTCTGATATAATGTCCGTCGTAGCTGAGCAGATGAAGTACATAACTCGTTTTTGGGATTGGCGACTTCCTTTAATCAGTGACTTTGACCCTAGACATCCCAAGATGAGTATTGTCCGGTCGGGTGAATTCAATAATACACATCATGTTGGCATATAACTAGTGCGAGAGAACATCCTTTCGAGAGAGAATAGGTCATATTGAATATTTGTCCCCACGTGTCTAATATCGTTCATGTCCGACCCACTTAAAAGCTAATAGGTGGAGGCTCAAACTTGTTTTTTAAACTAGTGAATGTATCCACATCTTTTTTATGTTAGACTCAACACTCCTCACGTGCAAATTGGGTAATCTCATAGAGTCTTGACACATTACCATGTCCCTCTTTGGCCCGTATCACAATAACAATAAGAGTACGCCCAAATCCAACACTAAGTTGTGAAACCATGTTAAAACCGATACACCCCAAATCTTAATTTAATATAAATTCTTCGTATTTGTTATTTAAACTTGTGAATGAAATCACTGTCTCTCTAATACAAGACTTTTTTTTTTGAGAAACCTATACTACCCAAATTCAAATCCCACCCAACAAACTCAGCCCAACCTATACAGTAATTACTAATCCACCCTCTAATTTCTACCCCAACCCATAACTCTCTCGACGTGACGCAGCAGGACTCGAACTCTGGCCGAGGCCAAGGAATGAGTGTTCTGGACTACTACGCCAGAGCTGCTCATTCTCCAATACAAGACTTAACCAACACCATGCAAATTTTACAATAATTAAGCTAAATACTTAACAATTAAAATGACAAGCATATTTACTGGATGCAACTTCAACCTTTATATTTAGCCTTTTTTTTCTCTTCAGTATAATTGATGAAGGACTAACTTTGAATATACTCAGCATCTTGAAGACAACAAATGAACATGTTGACACTAAATTGAGTGCTGAACTTGATGGACAAAGATCAGTATTTATATTTTGGGACCAATTTGTTGAATTAAATTGAGTCTAAAACCTCCAAAAATGCATTGCATAAAAAGGCATCTGCTCTGAAAGAGTCACTCTAAAATTCAGAGCAACTTTTTCTTTGCAAGGATAAAAGAGGAAGTGCAATGATAACAATATAGTACAAAAGTTGAGCACTTTGATACATGTAATGTGCCATATCAATCCATAATTGCTTTACAGCCTTTTTATTGTTTCTTTCCTTGTTTTGGTGCTTTTTCCCACTGTCACAGCAACAACCATGATTACAAGATTCTTTACATCATAATCATTGAAGATCTTGATTTTAAGTTTTTCTAATGGGAAATTAATGAGCATCATAATGTTGGTTAATTCAAAACATCCTTGCAGATATATAAGCTGTGGAACTCTATAATATGTATTGTATTAGTAAAAAGGGAAAATATACACAGTGGCACCAAAAACTATCTTTTCATTATGAACACACTCAAATTTAAATTATCATTTTAAGTTCATTTAAATTGTCTACTTTTTTATTTTAAATGTATCAAACCGTGACTAAATATGAGAAAATTGGGTAATTTGTTGAGTCAGAAAGAAAATCAAATTCAGGTGTATCTAGGTTAGAACAAAAATTTGTGTGTATTTAGATCCCCACCCAAATAATGTGTTTGATCAATTCTAATTATATTGAGATTAATCAGTATGGTGGTATCATTGACTACTTATCGAATCGAAAATCAGAGGTGAAGTGTCGGTCTGGATGTTAGGAGGCGAAGAGCTCCCGGCCCACTATATATGAAAATGATGTCTATTTTTGGTTATTTGGTCTAGGTCTAGGCTTAATTTGGGTTATCGATTGAATTACGATTTCATATTCCTCTATTATTAGAGTATAATGTATTAGTATATACTATGCCTAAGTAACGTAGCCAAACGGTGATTTTATAATCTGATTATTTAAAATTGATTTAGTATTTTATAATTGATTTATCTAATTTGTACATACACTTCTTTATGAATTTTACTCCCACCACCTAATAGTGTTTAAGTCCAATAATTAAGGTGGGATTAATTAGGCGACTAATTCAAAGTAGCCGTTGGAATAAAATAAATAAAACAAACCGAAGAAACAAAAACAAAGGTAACGTAAATAACTGTCACTCCACTAAACATGTAACGAGAGTCCTTATTCAAAACAAACCGTAACAATTTATATACTCATAATATTTTATACATAATCAACCAAAAGTGTAACGGTCAACAAAAGTGTCGGCAGAGACCGGCCAGTGGACCGACATGAGTCCAAGCCCAACGGCTCTATTTCCTGGTCAATTACGTGCGCCACACGAAAGCGGTGTCATCAGAGACCAGAGAGAGTTACGACGAACCGACACATAAATCGGCTCCTTTTTTAGGTCTCTGAATTCAAACAAATCTCACGTGTGTGGTGCTCCGGCATGCACGTACGTTAAATTACTCACCTTCCATGTTCCTTCTTTTGTCCCACTCTTTGTCCTAAACTAAATATTTTCTTCTGGAAAAATTGCAAAAAATGTGAACTATTGTATGACAATTTTGGAAGAATGTGTCGTGTTGTAGGTTCATAGTAAAAGTGTGCCATGTTTTTTTATATTTTTTACAAAATGTGTATTTTTCTTACAAAATGATGAATTGCCCATAACTTTAATATTTTTTTAATTAAATAGTCTAAAAAGTTTTTCAGTTTTTATCTTCCGACTAAAATTTGTATAATCAAAATTTTATAATTTAATTATTTCTTCTAATGAAAAAATAAATCGTAATTTCAAGGTAATTTTGTCAATTTTATAAAAATACATTTTGCAAAATAATTTGAAACAACATGCACAATTTTTTGCTATTAACAAACAAGAGAATATCTTCTTGCAATTTTCTCTTTATTTTTTGTACAAAATAACAAAATTGTCCATGATATTAATAATTATATATTTTTAACTAAAAAATTGAATTGCAAGTTTTGGTTATACAAATTTAGTTAAAAGATAATTTCAAGAAAACTGAATTTTACCATTAAGAGAGTATAGAGCATGCTCTTTTACAAAAGTGTGATATGAGATGTTTTTGCCATATTTCCTATTTTTATTTTATAAAACCAGAATTAAAATTTTCTAAAAATAAGTATTTTGTACTATACTACAGTTTGGAAGTTGGAAGGAGCGAAAAGTTAGGGCTCGTTTGGTTTCATTGATTACAATCACAAAAGCTAAAGCCTTTTTTGTCTTTCTTTGCACTCTCCACCCAATCACTCACATGAAACCAACAATTTTGTTCCCGTTTTGCACCTGGGGATTTATTATATTTACGTTCCACTGCCACCACATGTCCCACACAGATCTAATTCAATGCAACGGCACAGACGTCACCGTCAAGGTGAGCTTGATCAAGAGGTCCAGACTGGTTTGACGGCACCCCCGGCGCATGTTAGCACCGACCATTTATGTGGGTCATTGTTGTTGGGGTTTATGGTTTGTGGGGACTGTTTGGGTTTTGGGAGAGACTTTGTACCTTAAATGCTCACATGTGAATAGTAAGAAAAAAACCCAGTTGTGATCGTGTTCTTGTCGATCCCGTTTTTGTTGACTTGTTCAATTATTTAATTTTATACTATCGAAAATTTTTACAATATTACCGTGTGTCTGAGGGAGATTGCGAAAAAGAAGATGAAGTAGCATCACCACATTCAATTTTAAGTTGTTTTCATAGGTAGGAATAAATAAGTAATTCTAAAGTTAAATGACTTTATGCATTTTTTTCATTAACTGCTACTTTATGCAAAAATATATAATCAACCCAGAATTTATGTAATTTCCCCTAAAGCACATTGATATATTTCACACAGTATTCACAACATTAACCATGAACTCATGAGTGTATTAACAATCTCTTGCTCAAGATTCAAATCTAATAAACACCCATTGTACTGTTGAACAAAATTATTTTAACTAACCAATAATGGAAGAAATGGTAACCCAAAAAATAGTCTCCATTTGAAGAAAGAGCAATGAATTGAAGCCAACCACCAAACCAACCTCAAAACAATAAAAACAACAACCTTCATTTAAGAATACATGTACTTTTTTCCCACATCATACTAGTCTGTCCTCATTTTATGACCAAAATACCCTTCCTCACATGCCAAGAAAATGGAGAATCATTTTATTGATGAAATTGATAAGAGAAAAATGAACAACAATGTTTAATAACAACATATTCATATCCTTCTTTCACTAACCTCACTAAGTACCCACCAAAGCATTCTCAATCTCTCACTCATGGCTTCCATCAAATGTTCTGTATATATCATCATATATATACATTGTACACATCCTGTTTTTTTCCAGCCAGCCAAACAGACCCTTCTCTCTCTCCCTCTAATATATAAGCTAAATTGACAGTTCAAGAAAATTGTACAAGACTTCTAAATTTTTTGTTCTTTTTTTCTTCTGAATGAAAAAGGAAAAGGATACAAGAACCGGGCCAGCCTTACCAGATCATCTCAAGTTCTTAAAGGGACAACGAACAGAACAAAAAATGAAAGGAAAAAAAAGACGGGAAGACAGGGAAGGAAGAGGATCGACCCGGAGGGCAATGAGGAATGAATGAATGAATGAAACTGCAAAACGGAACTAAACTATCCATCCGGGTTTTTTGTTCTTCCCCTGGCATTTTCTTTTTCGGCTCCTGGTAATGGGTTTTCCGTTTGTGGGACAGTTGGGGAGGGCGTTTTGGGGATTTGGGTTTTGTAGGGCGGTAAGGGAAGAAAATGTAGAAGAAACAGCAGAGAGGAGCACAAGGAGTAGAGTGTTTACATTTAATGAAGATCTCTTAGAGGCTGTAGTGCTTCACTGAGTATTCCAGCACTTCACGACTGGGGCAGATGATCTCTTTAACTCTACTGCCATTTTTGTATATCTTGAACGTTGGCACGATCCTCACGTTCTCGGAATTCGCCAGTGATCTGCATTCTTCAACATCCACCTTCATTACAAAGAACAAAATTAGGACCTTCACAACGCCTTATGTTTTTTTTATTCTGTAGACAATAACTGCAGGTATGAGCAGTGTTCTAAAAATCCCAGACTTGTCTGATAGTCCCTAATTAGTCATCTATTATTTCCCCTTTAGTTCGATTAATCCTTGATTAATCTCCAGAAGGCCCTTTTTGCCCGACTAGCACCTAGCGTTTTTTAAAACACAGGATATGAGGATCAAAATTAATAACTGGTACTTATTCCATATTTCATATATATTGGGACGAAGGAGAGCAAAATTATGAAGTGTGTTGTTTACCTTGAGAAAGTTTAGTGATGGATAGCGAGTGCAGAGAGTGTCGACGAACGGAGATATTTGCTTGCATTGTGAGTTTGACGCTGCTTGGAAATGTACTACGGAAACACCTGCATTGTAATTTATCACACCATTAATTCACGATTGATGGTAAGATACACGTATGGATTCTTTTGGGGGGAAAAGCTTACCTGGAAAAGATATGGCAGCTCTGAACTGCTCGATACCCGACACTTGCTCTACTTCACCGCCAAACTTCATGTTATGCACTTCCTCTCCACGAGATTTCTTCAGTGCAACTTGAGCGTGGAATAGGGATTCAGCGACTTCATTGTCATTGGGAAGCGCCCTTCTTAGAACTTCATAATCTCTCACCGCATCTGCCCACTTTTCCATCTGGATTTCGACGAAAAGCCAAATGTTGGTATAAAATTACACGAATAAGTATTAGTTGGTAGGAGGGGAGGTGTTTTGGAGAATCTATTTTACCTTGTTGTTTGAGGCAGCCCTTCGAAGAAGGGCTTTCATGTAATTGGGTTGGAAGCGGAGGGCTTGGTTGCAATCATCTACCGATCGCTCCCAGAGCCCGAGCTTGTACCAACAAGCTGCTCTGTTGCAATACAGAACAGAATTTGAAGGATCGACCTTGAGGCCTTCCCCGTATGCAGAACAAGCTTCAGTGAATCTTTCCGATTTGAAGAGATCATTACCACGAGAACGAGCTCTAGCCACCAGCCTCACATTAGTCAACAGCGCTGAAACCTCAGCGTTTCTCGGATCAATTTGCCCGGCTTTCTCGGCCGCTGTAACCGCATTCTGAAATCTGCAAAGACATCAATAGTCTATTCTCACTTTCTTTTGATAACTTGTAAGCATTTCAAACCCGACGAAAACGTGGAATTCCCAACTCACCTTCCCAATGCCATTTCAACCTGAGATCGAACGAAGAACGGGTAAGCCTCGGCAAGCACCCCGAAGAACCTGGTTTGCAAGCAGGAGCTTACAGACGGTTCCACCTTGGGAGCGCTCGCAAGGATCGCTTCAGCATCCTCAAGTTGATGAAGCTTTAAGAGGGCTTCCGCTCTACACATAAAGAGCTGTAAATTCAATTTGAACCGGTTCAGCCATTTGTTAATGCCTTTTCATCAAGCTTCAATCCCAGTCAAGTAAAATTACAGATATCAGAATACGTGGATTTACCTGTAAGCAAGAGTCGGCTCCTGCAACAATGGCTGCATCACATTCCCTCAATGCGCTTTTCCAGTCACCAATCCTCCGCGCATCGAAGCATTTGGTAAAACGCTTTTCTACTGCCTGCAGCTTCTGCAACTCGGACGGATCCGGCTGTTGCCCCGGGAAATGAAGGTGCTTCCTTGCATTCTCGACCTGCCCCAACCTGTTCAAACGCCAAGGTTAAGTGCAGTGTTCTAAAAATCTACGACTTGTTCATTTAGTCCCTGATGATTCCCCTATTGATTTCCGATTAAACCTTGAATCCAGATTTATTTTCCGATTAGTTCTCAGAAGGCCCTCTCCGACTATCGCCTAGTGTTTTTAAGAACATTGGTTAAGTGGGATATACTGAGATTGCTTGCTGCCCATTACAGAAGAAACTAGCACTAACCCAATAAACCAAAAGCCATATAAATTTCTCAAGGACCGACCTGGCGACCTCTTATAATACGAGTACCAAATAACAGCAAAATGCTGAAAGAGATGGGGATCAAGTCAGCTCTCGAAGGCGTACAGAGCCATATAAGTCCATCAGCCAATACATAGTTTCATGCGATCAATTCATGCTTGACCAAAACAACTCCATTAACACATTCTATAACTAAGCACCCACAAGTGTCAAAACATAGAGGACCATCAAGACATTTTAGATCAAACTACACAAAAAAAGAACCCAAAAGCCACTTCTAGATGCTGCACAGTTGAAAACAAACAGAACTTGAATCCTAATCCTAATCAAACCACAAGCAACAGATCTATCAGCACAACACCATTCTTGATAATGCAGATCAAATCAGCAACAAAACTCACAATAATTCACCAAAACTCACCTGATGAGAAGCGATGCCAAGCGCTGGTGAGCCCTCCAGTAATTTGGATCCAACCTCACAGCCTCTTCGCATTCCCTCACCGCCTCGGCCAACCGGCCCAGCCCCGTCAGCGCCGCCGCCCTGTTGCTCCGGTAAGAAGCGTTCGAAGGCGACAAGGCAATGGCTTGATCATACAAGCTCAGAGCCTCCACAAAATGTCCCCTTTTGTACTGCTCGTTGCCGACCCTCTTCACTTCCTCCGGATCTACACTCAACATTGCCCTTTTCACGGCGTCTCCGCCGGAGACGCTGCCGATGCCGGCGCTCGCCCTCAGACTGGTCCCGCCGGCGGCCGGATCTCCGCCGCCGCGCATTATGCTCCCGTGGCCGTAATGACCCATCCCCGACCCAAGCACGTCGGTCCTGGAGCTCCGGCTCGTGGCCATGCCGGTCTTGAGGATCTTGCCGGAGGGGCAGATGTTCCCGGTGGGGAGGCTCGGCGCCGCCGGCGAGGTGGCGGAGGAGCTCAGATGGGTGCTCGCAGATTCAGATCTGGCGTGACCCTGCTTGAAGCTCCTCGCCGGATCAGATCCGGCAGTGGGGCTGCTCTCGCTCGACCCGGAGAGCTCGCCGGAGTGGCCGTTCGGTCCCGGATCGGACCGCCTGATCCTGCCGGAGACAGATCCGGACGAGCTCGAGCTCGAGCTCGTCGCCGCCGGAGCGCTCCGCCGTGGACGGAGTGGCGACACCGGAGAGCCCAGATCGAGCTCCCTGAAATCGGGCTTGTCGACGGAGAAATTAATCGAGTCGCGGAACCGATCGCCGAGCGTCTCGAGCCCTAGCTGAGAAATGGGTTTCCCGGAATGCGACATTTTCTCTCACTTTCTCACCACCCAAACAACAAAAAACACAAAATCAGAACTGGGCTCGGTGGGTTCCCCTAATTTGTAATTTGACTAATTTCCCTCTCTCTCTCTCTCAGACCCACCTCCCCTAAAATCGAAAAAACACACACGACCTCTCGATCGATCAGCAATGCCTCAGCAAGGCCACCAAGTGAATCTATGGAGACAGAAACACAAACCCAGAAGAGGCCTTGAAGAAGAAGAAGAAGAAGAAGCAGAAGGAGACATGAATGGACACAGATTGAGATTGAAATTGAGAAAAAGAAAGAGAGGAAAGAGATGGGGATCTCGTGATTTATAAAACAAAAAAAATAAAGGAAGAAGCAAAGAATGAATGTGAGTGTGTTGTTGCGTTTACAGAAAGAGAGAGATTTTTGGTTTTTTTGTTTTGTTTTGTTTTCACAGTGAGAGAGAGAGAGATAAGAGGGAGGAAGGAAGGAGAAGAAGATGAAGAAGAAAAGAGAGAGCTTTTATTTCTATTTTTTCTCTTCACGAGACAAGTTTTTTATTTTCCATTTTTGCCACTCTCTCTCTCTACAATTACTCTCTGTTCATTTTCTCTCTCCATTTTTAATAAAAGTTTAATTTTTTCCTCCATAAATAATTCACTTTATTGGTATTTATTTTTCTTTTAATGGGGCTTTTTTAGTTGACCACACTCTCAATTCATGAAATTTGAGGTGCACTCACTCTAAAATCAGTCACTCTATAGCTACAAATTACAAAGCTTTTTTTTACTTTTCTCTAATTTCTCCAAAGCTAAAGTCAAAAATACTTTTTTATGCAACATGTTATTACGAAAATAAATATTTTTAAAATTGTTAGAAAATAATTTTTTTGAGATATATATACTTTATTTAAAATATATATTTCATGTATAATTTTTAGAAAATATTTAAGGTAAATAATTATTCAAAATAGAAATTGTTAGGAACTATTTGTACATGGGTTTAGTTCATGTACTAACACATTATATGTATGTCATTAATCAATGTACAAGATGTTGTAATTCATTTATTCCTAATTGGTTTATGGGATTAAAAAGTAAATATATTATGGAAAAAATATTTGGAACAACATAAAGACGCTTATAGAAACATTAAAAATTTATATACATCTTTTCCTTTTGAAAATTGTATAACTTTAGTATATAGTAGATTTAAACTTTAAATGCAAAGCTATCTTAATGTAAAAAAAATCTAAAATTAAATGATAAGAAGGTTATATCTGCCTTCAAAATATTGTATACTATTCTAATTCTTTGTCACTAACAAAAAATACATACATTTTGTCTACTATTCATGAAGCCTATCGATCCATCCTCTAAAATGCTAATAATCTATTTTTCTCTTTATAGTTGGTAATTTCCTCATGAGTCATGATTATAATAAACATGATTTGTTTCCACTGTAAGATGTTATTACAAAAATCAAGAGATTAAGTGTTGAATTTACATTTTTAGTTGTTTTTTTAAGATAAAGCGAATTTTATTTAGTGAAAAGTAACTAACTCGGCTGAACAATTGAAACTACAGCTGAATGGGACAGACCTCTCATCATAATCTCAGCTACTATTAATTAATGCAAATTTGGTTGTGAACATTTTATTACAAGATTTACGAACATAAGATAAAGAGTCTCTTTAAAAAACTTGTTGATTACACTAAAAATGTTTATAATATTTAATTTAGTCATTAAATTAGAACACCTTAAGTTTACATATTTGAGTGTTTAAACCTTCACATGGTAAATATAATTAAAGAAGAAAAAAATGAAACATATTATCAATATTTAATACCCTCGAAATGGACGAAGCGTGGGCTGGACGCGCCAAAGCAGAGCGTGAGCGAAGCGCACAAATTCGCCCATTTATGATTTTCCAAAAAAGGAAAAATATAAATTTTCAGGAAAAGGAGTGAGTGAGAACTGAAAATGGTGTGCATCGTAAGGGCCCTCTGTCTCCCCGGCGCACGTTAGCGTAAGATCCTTGTCCACGTGTCGCGTAACCATTACATTGTGCCCCACCTGGGTGGTCCCCACAGAGGACACATCAGGCGTTAAAATCAACACTGAAGGGGAACAGTGACGTCATGGAACGTCGATCTCCAAAAATAGGGACACACTTGTTCCTGTCCTAGCTGTGAGTGAGTCACACCCTAATCTCTAATTTATTGAATTTTAAAAAAATTCCCAAAATATTTTCACTCAATTTTAAAAAATAGACTAAATGGAAAATGTCAAAATTGTGTTTTATACAGTGTTATAAAGATTGTTGAGCATTAACCCGTGAGAGAAGGATTTTTAGGGATTGATTGAGGTTCAGTCGAGAATAAATCAAAAAATAAATCAATTTAAAGATTAATTAAGAATTATAGAGAATTATTCGAAAACTAGTCGTGGGATTAATCGGATAAATCAAGAATTATAGAAAATTAATCAAAAACTAGTTGTGGGATTAATCGAATAAATTGATAATTATACATGGGGATATTTTTGTAAAATGATGGTGTGAATTTTATTTTTTTGGTGCAAAATGTATACAAAAATAATGTCTATAAATTTAAAACTATTTTTATAAAAAATGTATACATTTTGTAATTTTTGTTTTCTAAATAAAATTTGTATAATCTAATGTTACAATTTAATTTCTTTCAGTTAAATTATTTTATACAAATCTTAATTTTTAATTTGAAAGACAATTTAGTTCTTTTGTAAAAGTAAAATTTACTGACATATTTATCAAGAATAATATTTTGTGAAAGTGTTGTGATATTGATATATATTTTATCATTTTCTCCAAATTTAATTGTGATCATTTAAATCAGTTTTTATGTTTGAGTTTCAATTAGTACTTAGAGGAGAGTATTATTATTATATATAT
>JAYMTP010001701.1:0-22654 GCA_036897365.1 Geranium brycei
CAATGATACAGATCAAATCACATTTAACATATTACTACAACACAATAGTAATATAATGCCGTTTTTATTTATTCCAATAGATGATAAAACAATACATAAATAGAAAACTTTGCATTGGACTAAGGCACAAATCCTGCAAAATTAAACTTTTTATCATAACTGTTGTAAAGTGTAAACGCGCCACTTTAGTACGGACTTAGGGGATATTTTAATTCTTTAAATGCATGGGTATTTTGGTCATTTACAAAAAAGTTAACGGAAAGAGGTTACTTGAGATGTTTTGTAACTTAGGGGGCTCACAAAACACATTTCTTTTTCGGAAGATGAAAGTGAAAATCACGTATACATAAGAAAGGCATATGAAATTATCCATTTTTAATGTATTTTGTAATTTTATTTTAACATGCAAAATTTTATATAATTTCTTAAAGGGGTAATTTTAGTTAGAACACCGTTAATAAATCTGTTAGTATTTTGGTTTTTTCTTTAAATTTTTGAAATGACCAAAATACCCCTCTAGTTATCTATTAACATTATTTTAAATTGAAATGACCAAAATACCCTCAGATGGACTTCAAATTTCCAAATAATTGCTAGGGATGATTCCATATGGATACCCCTGGATATGTCACATTATCACATGACTACACCTAGAATATTTCGTATCAGGGTGACTACCCATGAATTTCAGTTTTATCAGTTTTGGTCTTTCCGTCAATTTCCGTTAGTTTTTAACATTTTTAACGTGGGAAAAGACTAAAATACCCTTAAGAGATAAATAGATTGTTTTTAAATTGAATGAAATACGCAAATACCCTTCACTATTCATTTAATTTTCAAAACACTAAATGTTTTGAAAATTAAAAACAATGAATAGTAAAGGGTATGTGAAAATTAAATGAATAGTGAAGGGTATTCGCATCATTTCATTCAATTTAAAAACAATCTATTTATTTCTTAAGGGTATTTTAGTCTTTTTCGCATATTAAAAATGTTAAAAACTATCGGAAATGGACGGAAAGACCAAAAGTAATAAAACTGAAATTCATGGGTAGTCACCCTAATACGAAGTATTTTTGATGTAGTCATGTGATAGGAATATCCATATGAAATTATCCTAACTTTGAGCTGAAAACATCTCCTATCTTAAAGCTAGTAACTGAATTTTCCTTGACACCCTTAAGGAACCTCCCAAAAAATAAATTGAAGAAATCCATATTGGTTTTGGGCCAAGCCCAGTGATCCATATACGCCCAGACCCACCCACCCTACCAGACCGAATCTCTAATTTTTGTTGCCGCTCTACAAACCCCAAACACTCTTCTTCCTCCCAAGCACCCACCCTAAACCTCTGAGCTTAAACCCTACAATTTTGTTCTTCTGTTCTGCATTCGCATCTCCTTCCCTCACCTTGAACATTCATAGCTCCCGATCATGAAAAGGAAAGGTGGCGGTGCCAAGGCAAGTAGAAAAGGGAACAAGTTTTCTATCGAGAAAGACCCCTTTTTCAGTACTGAGTCCAAGAAGAGGCGCAAGGGCGGCAGAGACGATGACGACGGAGTAATCGAGTCCGATGAATCAGGCGACGACTACGGACTCGATCCCCATGGTAATGGCGGAGTGGAGGCAGGGAATGAGGAGACCAAGGCTGAGATACGGTTTAGGATGGCCAAGGAGCAGATCGAGAAAATGAAGGGCATTGCGAGGAGGATAGAGGAGGACAACGATGGGGAAGATGGAGATGAGAGAGGCAGTGATAAGGAAGGCGAAAGGGATTCGCTTGTTGCCCGTCTCTTACAGCAAGAGCAGCTCGAGGAAAGTGGCCGAGTGCGCAAGGCGATTGCTTCTAGGTAATGTCTTCTTATTGCAATTGATGTTGCATTGCAGTCTATTTCTTTAATTTGGATGTTTATTTGTCACTTTCGGTTTGGAATATTGCAAAAGTTCTCTTCATTACCACACATGTGCTATAGAGGGAACCTCATGTTATCAGTTCACATAATGCAGGGTTCAGAAGCCAGGTGCTGTTGATTCATTCCGGTTGTTGGTGAAACAACGACATTCTGTTACTGCCGTAGCTCTTTCTGAGGATGACTCGAGGGGCTTTTCAGCTGCTAAGGATGGTACGGTCCTACATTGGGATGTAGATAGCGGGAAGACTGAGAAATATCAATGGCCCACTGAAGAAAAATTGAAGAAAAAAGGAGTTAAGGATCCTCAAGGCAGAGCTACAAAGCACAGTAAACATATCCTAGGGTCAGCACGGATGGTCGGTATATGGCAACTGGAGGTTTAGATCGTCATGTTCATATATGGGATACCCGTACAAGAGAGTATATTCAGGTAAAGAAATTCATTCTGGGTTGTGTTGGGGAGCATTGATATGAGCTATATCTACTAAATGTTTTTTTTGCTTATTCCACAATTATCCAGATTTGTTTTATACAAATAATTTGCCTTAAGGACATGCATAAGACCAGTATTACATGCATAATAGTAATCGTAAATTCTAATATATGTTGTCAACTTCATGACTGTCTGATGGCATTTCCCCCCACTTCAATAGACTTGCCAATGCCAACTTGCTAATATACCAAGATTACAGGCTAAATGATTGGTTATCTGCTTAAATTTTTTATCACTTATCATATGGACGTGATCTTAAAACTAAATACTAAATAGTTTTCTTGAACTTTCAATGGTGATGCTCAACCTCGGGAAGATCTTTTTTCAAGCTTAGTCTGTGCATAAACTTCTATATGACTATTTGCTGGCAATTTTCCCTTATGCCTCTGTAAGACATGCCTATAGAATTGTGAGTTTTTTTTGTTGTACATGGTATTCTGACCTTTCAACTATGTGTTTTATAGGCTTTTCCAGGTCACAGGGGACCTGTATCGTGTTTAAGTTTTAGGCAGGGAACTTCTGAACTTTTTTCTGGTTCATTTGATCGGACAGTAAAGATATGGAATGTAGACGATAAATCATACATAAGCACATTATTCGGTCATCAAAGTGAAGTATTAACTGTTGATTGCCTGCGGAAAGAGCGAGTATTGACTGTAGGACGTGATCGCAGTATGCAGTTATTTAAGGTACATAGTATTCATTTTTTTCCAATACTTCTGAGAACAATCAACACATGGATACACTCTCAAAAGAAATGAGAAATGTTAGATAATACAAAAACCCTGGTGTTGGCGTGACTTGTTTGTCAACATCCCCATATAAGTTTATGAATATGGAGTACTGATATCTGTTGGCTTTTGCATAATCATTTGGCTCAATGTATCATCAGGAAGTTTGATCGCAATTCACCTCTTTTTTCGTCATCTGTAAAGGGCCAGGGGACTGATAGGTCCTGTTCTAATTGTATAGGGAATTTGTAGGCATCTTATATATTTCTCAGTCTGTGAGCTTTACATAATCCAAATAACTGTGAAGTACAGCTTCAGTTAATGACATTGCTATGAAATTTTAATGTACACCTTTTGCGGCATGGTTTTAGTTTGCTTCAAGGTATTTGCATCCATTAAGACGATTAGAAATGAAAAGGCATCACGAACTTTTGGTTACTGCATTTTTCCCTCTCCACTAGATTTTGTTTAGAATATATGATTGTATTCAAATATAGCTAGTTTCTCATCCGTGATATTGCAATGTACATTCTACAAATAGGTACCAGAGGAGTCCCGTTTGGTATTTCGTGCTCCTGCATCATCTCTGGAATGCTGTTGTTTTATTGGTAATGATGAATTTTTATCTGGTTCGGATGATGGAAGTGTTGAGCTTTGGAACCTACTGCGTAAGAAGCCCGTTCACATTGTCAAGAATGCTCATACATTAGCGGCTGATCAGAGAACATCTGAATTTGAAGACAATGGAATAATATCCAATGGTCATTTGGGTAAAAATTAATTTTGTTCTACTGTTATCACTGAAATCTTGCTATTTGTTTTATTTATTCGATCTTTTACCAAAATTCCAATCTGTTTACGTTGTTAAGGATTTTTCTCTTGTTTGTTTGCTCAAAAATACTTCTGCCACTTACGCATTGAATTTCAGAACTTGAACTTTATTTCTACATTTAATTATCTGGTCTTGCTTTTGTTGTAATTGTAATGAGCTTTCTATTCTACCCTGCAGAAAATGGCAACCATATTCCTGAGCGTCATCAATCATCAGTAAATTCCTGGGTTAGTTCAGTAGCTGTTTGTAGAGGCAGTGATCTTGTTGCTTCAGGTGCCGGAAATGGTTCTGTTCGCTTATGGGCTATAGAAACTGAGAGCAAAGACATTCGACCGTTATTTGAACTTCCATTGGTAAGTCACACGATAGAAAGTAAATCTTGCTGTGTTTCCCTTTTCTGGCTTCTTATATTTCCCGTATCTATTATGTTTTCTTCTTTCAGTATCACATCATGATGTCTCTGTTCCATTAACTTGTATGAGTTATCTATTTATCAAAGAAATGGGTACCTAGGACATTTACCCTCTATGCTCTGTCTATTTGTTTGAACAATAGGTATACAGTTAAAAAACTCTTTGTTAGTTTCTAATTTTCATTTAAAAATTATTCTAGTAATTTTGGAGATAGGTAGACCTTAAAAGTTGACGGGCTAAGTAACTTTTAAGGTCTGCCTATGGGTTAAGGTTGACCAATCGATTGTGAAAGATGCATCTTATTTTACTTCTATGAAAAAACCACACAAGGAAAAAGTTTGGAAGTTGATTTCTGGCTCCAAAGAGTTCAAAGCAGTGTTCTAAAACTCCCGGTTATCCCCAAGAACTCGGTAAATTCGAGGTGGCTGAGTTTTAAGATTCATTCTGTCTGTGGTTTAGCTTTAGCGAGTTTTCACTGGGTCAACTCGGTCAAACTTTGTCAAAGTTGGTCAAATTTTATTTTTATTATTTACGTATGCTTTGAAACTGTTCTATACTGTGTGCTTTTGTTTTAACTTATTAAGTTGTTTGAAAGTATCTTGTTTTACTAAAATATATGTATATATAATATTTGTTTAATACAAAATGAGTTTTGCTTATTTCTTCCTGAGTTTTCAGAACTCCTTATTTATCTCCTCGCCGAGTTCTTCCTAATCATGAGTTTTAAAACCCTTGTTCAAAGTAAAAGAAAGAAGTTAAGGTTTCCATCTTTATGATTTAACCATTGTGCAAAAATTTGTATGATTCTTATTGGATCTAATTTCAGTTTCATATACTTGTATGTATGCATATATAATATCCTGATTTGTTCCGTTAACAACTGAAGTATCATTACACTATGCTTATGACAATTATTGTATTACTTTTGATGTTACCTTGGTACTGGCTTATCGATCATATGATTTAGTTAGGCCTGCAGGTGCTATATGACATACTTATGTGGGTAAATTTTTGTGTGAAAACAGGTCGGATTTGTAAATTCTTTGGCTTTTGCAAAATCTGGACAATTCTTGATTGCTGGTGTTGGGCAGGTAAGGTGTTGCATTTCTATTCTTGTCCGATTCTTGATAACCAATGCTGCGATTACGAGGGAAATCATTCATGTTTAAAATGTCTTTCTGCTGCCATTTATTCCTTCACCTCCAAAACCTACTAGATTCTTGCAAAAATTAAGGACCAATGGAGCTGGTGCTCCACTTTCCCAGCATGTCCTTACATGCTCTCACCTACTATGAGTCATGAGAAGCATATGGTAATGAGTAACTGAAGACAATGTTGGTAATCCGAGTCTAATCCGCCATTATGGATACTTATTCATAACATTGCATTTAGGAGGGTAATGAAAATGAAGGGAGTAAAAGTAGTTACTGTTTATTTTGAATTTTAGTATATAGTTATGGTTTGAGTCTTAGGGGTATTTGTGGATGGGTTGCTCCATAGTTTTTGACATGTTTCATCCCTAGTATGTCATTTAGATAATTAAAGGGATCAGGTTCTCATGAACTTTCAAAATCTCACACGCCAAGCTTTGAAGTTGAAAAAGGCGAGGAACAGCTTCTAACTTTGATTTTCTTACAACAATTCTTGTTAGCAGTAACATTTTGTCAATAGTTAAGTTAACTTGAGAAAATAAATCATTTAACCATTTATTTTGGAGCTGTTTTTGATTAAAATGTCATTATAACATAAAATGTTTTGGAAGGTCAACAACTTTGGTTTAAAGATTAACTGACGGCAAGAACTTTGTTACCAAAATATTGCAAAGTTGAGGACTATTAACTGATCTTTTCAAAGTTCAAGAACTGGAATGGAAGATTTTAAATTTTAAGGACCTTGACGAGTTTTATTTTCATATCAAATAGGTTAATGATAATCCTGAGACTTCAAGCCTCACGATAATATGACAGTCATTTGGAGGAAACTGGATATAAATATTTTACCCCAACTTTTCTTATTTTATTATGCCTATATTTTTCCATAATGGTTTGGCTAGTAGCAAGAAGTTAATCATTTTAATCACAGGAACCTCGTCTTGGAAGGTGGGGACGAATTCCAGCTGCACATAATGGAGTTGCAATTCAGTCCCTTAAATTGCCATAAACTGGGCAAATATTTCTGAATTTCGTCAATTTTGGCTTAGATAAAAAAGAAAGGTGCTTTGAGAAAATACAATATCTTTTTTTTGGGTACAACTTTTGATGTAATTTTTGTTAATTTACAAGTTTGCATGAAATCAATATGAAGGAAGCTGCATATCAGAGTAAAACTGCAGCTTGTAGTCTGTAGGTTTAGTTATCACCAGTTTATTTTTGTAAACCAGGCTTCCATGGGTGACCGGGTATCCATGATGGTTAATTATTGTGTTCTTGATACACAATTTGCCAATAAAAAAATTAAGGCCAGTTAGTCTTTACTATACGATGTTTTTTGACATTATTTGGTGTCTGGTTGATGCTTGAAGCAAGTGGTACAAGTGTGCTAGTTTGGTAATTTACTGTCAGAATGTCAGTGCTTAAAAAATATTGTTTAGTTGATAAAATGAATGGATTAATTACATATTGATTGATATATACACGTTTTCAAGTTCAATATTCCAACTTTAATATTTTTTATATAGGGCTGCTCAGTTCCTGTTAACCGGAATCGACACCCTAAATTGATAATCAAACCGGACTTGATCGGTTTTTAAAATAAAAAACCGTGACCGGACCAGTAATGATTGGAAACCGAGCAGTCGGTTAATCAAAAAATCAGACCGGTTTTTCAGTTATACCAGGACCGATTATAATTTTTTTAATTTTCCAAATTAATTATTCTAATCAAAACAATTAATCTCAATAAAAAAGAATTATACTAGTTCGGTCGTTCCTGACAAAAGGCAAGAACAAACAAAAATCTTACACCCTTTCTAAAAAAAATGGGCAAATATTAAAACTTTAAACCATAAACCATTGTTCCATGCAAAGAGGATAAGTGAAAGGTTGGTGATGGAGGAAGGAGAAAAGCTTCTTATTTATAGAGAAGACGAGGACATTTTTGTTTAACTTAAGGGAAGTGAGATTTGGTACACAGTGTTTGGTTGGGCAATCCACATTTAGATATAACAAAAATATATACTAATGCTTCCAAAAATATGCTTGGTTCAGTGGTTGAGTATCAGACTCTCTTTTGCGAGGTTAGTAGCTCAATTCTTGTTGGCTCCTCTTTATTTTCCTTTTGTTTATGTGTGGGTAGTGGCATCCTATTCGAAGGTTTGGATTCACATTAGCTCTCCTTGCGTCCATATTGTTCGCATTGGGTCTCCCTTTGTACATGCTTTCTTCTCTTTTTAATAATCTGTTTTAAGGACGACATACTCAGTAATGTTCGTCGACCTCATCTAACGGCCAAATCAACTGTTACATTTCGAACTATTAAACTATAACGAATATTTTTCTTTCAAAAAGTCAACAGGCTAAGGACGGTGCATCGCTGGAGGTTTGTTGTCCCTATATTACTTGTTTCGCCGTCCTTATTAAGTACTTACTGACGGCGAACCGATAAGGTGGATTGGTTTTAGTGACTCACTGACGGTGTACCAAATATATGTATGTCGTTCCTATGATAAATTGTTGTAGTGATAAATAGTAGGCCGGACGATCAAATAAACAGTAATCTCTAGAAAACTCAGAAGTTCATATACAGCTTGAGGATAAAGGAATAACTTTTTCTTAATATATTGTAGGGAAAATTGTAAAAAGTCTCCCTATAATTATGTTTTTTCGCACAAACTCTCCCTTCACTATATTTTTGCAAAAACTCTCATTTACTCATGTTTATTTTTGGATTGTCACTATCAGTTTTTGCATTACCGACGGCGTACTTATGGTACGTACACCGTTACAAAATTTTGTAACGGCGTATATTGCCCATAATAATTTTAAATGACCTACAAATCATGTACGTCAATGAAAAATTAAAATCGGTGTACCATGTCCGAAAAAAAAGTTTATACTTGGAGTTTGACCATTACTTACAAAGGTAATCACGGTTGACCGGTTTGGATCGAAGTTCAAACATTCTCAAAATCGACTATGATTTTGGCACATCAAGTATTAAACCATTGCGCTCCAATCCGGACGATTGGATTAAAACATGATTTTGAACATAAACCACTTTCGTTGAAAGCGTGAGTTTATGGTTTAGGAAGGTAAACTTTATCATAAACCCTAAACACATTGCTCATCCAACGTTCAATAGTTCAATATATATTTTTTTTTAAAAATCGAAACCGTTCAATCTGTTTTAAATAACATGTATGTGGTATAGTACAAATTTTTATGAAAATCAAACACGGGAACACGGCTAATCATTCACGATCGGACCGACATAAATAAAATAATAATTTAGGGTTAGGTTTTGTAACGACGCACATTGCTATGTCCGCCGTCGGCAATATGTTTGTAACGACGCACAATAGATATGTGCGCTGTTACAAAGGGTCAAATGTCATAGTCAACAGTGTTGACTTTCCCTTGACCGGTTTGGATCGAGGTTCATACATTATCGAAATTGACTGTAATTTTGGCACATGAAGTAGCAATTCATTGCGCTCCTATCCGTACGGTCAGATTAAAACTTGATTTTCAACATAAACTACTTTCGTTGAAAGCGTGAGTTTAGGGTTTAAAAAGATAAAACCTAACATAAACCCTAAGCACATTGATCATCAAACGTTTGATAGATTAATTTATTTTTTTCAATCGAAACCGTTCAATCTGTTGTAAATAGCATGTACGTGGTATAGTACAAATTTTAGGAAAATCAAACCACGGGAACACAGCTAATCATCACGATCGGACTGACTTCAATAAAATAATAATTCAGGGATTTATTTGCGACGGCACACAAACCCGGACTCACATGTAGAATCCTAACAATAATACGTCATATCGACAATGTATCAATATTTGGGATAAATGCCTCCCATATGAAGAAGGGAGATCCTGCTGGTACCCAAGTCAAACGATCCAAGTTCAAGTGCATTACCAGTTGGCCAAACAAGCCATGATGATCTATGTTAGGCACTTGGCCGCAAGATATGCATTTATTTGATGGAAAATAGCAAAATGATGTAGTATACTATCACACTTTGTATGAGGATGCAGTGTACTTTGTTAATAGACAAAAATGTCGTGATCTTAGATTTTTTGTGTGCAAAATGTGTATATTTGTACAAAAATAACAAAATTGCCCATGAAATTAAGAATTTTAAATTAAATTACAATATTTGATTATAGAAATTTTAGTTTAAAAATAAATTTTAATTTTTTCAAAAAAAATGAATTCTTAATTTTAAGGGTAATTTCTTCATTTTTGTACAAATTTACACATTTTGCACACAAAAAATTAAAATTCACAACACCCTCTTGCAAAATTGTAATAATATACCACACATTTTTTCCATTTTCCGTAAAATAAATGCCTAACTTAGAGGAGAGTTTATACTTTATATACAAAGTCTATTCAAATCCGTGAAAATTAATGAAAGTGTCACTTTAGTGTTAATTCAAACGTGCTTAGGGCTGGACACTTTGGCAAAGGAATCAGAGACCGAATCCGAACCGGAATCGAGAACCGCATGTAACGGTTTCGGTTCTAGTTCTTAAAATAAAGAATCGGGGAGTCCGATCTGGCCCGATTTTTGACCGTTTCGGTCCAGTTCTAGACCCTATGCCCACCCATAAATGTGTTAACTCAAACGTTCAACACTTAAGTGACACTTCGATTAATTTTCACGGATTTGCACATATCGTGCAAATTTAAACATGAGTGAAAGAGAATTTTTTAAAAATACAGTGAATAAAGAGAGCTTTTACAAAAACAAACAAATATAAAGAGACTTTTTACAACTTTCCCTATATTGTAATATTGTATTAATCACCGCTACTTCATAAAAATTACCGAAAATAATCTCATTAAACCACAATAGAAATTCTGGTATCTTTTCATTATTAGTTCTGTTAAGAAGTCTCTATATCATTATAATCATCATTCACTTATCACATTCTAATTAACACATGATTAATTAGTATATGCATGTCAAATTCTATTTTTCATAGATATGTATGATGAGTCGGTCGACTTTCTAACAATAGATACGTAAATAAATTGATGATGGTAGTAGTTGACAAAATAAATTAATAAAAATGCGGAAATTGTGTAATTGAGCCCATACTCTATCAGTTAATGCATTGCATCACCAGTACTCATGCATGGTCCCATTGAGAATGTGCTTTTATATATATATAAAGCACATTCTCACGCATCCATGCATATATATTGTGATCATAGTAAGTTAATATATATATTGATGGAGTGGGTGCTGAAAATATTGTCTATTTTGTTGTTGATCACAACATGCCTAGAACAAAATGGGGAAGTAAGTGCAGAAGCACAAGTGCCTTGTTACTTCATTTTCGGAGATTCCCTGCCCGACGCCGGAAACAACAACGCTCTTCTTCCCGGTGGATTGAAAGCCAATTATCTTCCATATGGTCTCGACTTTTCCGTCGGTCCAACTGGAAGGTTTTCCAATAATCGTACTGCTGCTGATATTCTTGGTATGTATGTGTTTCCCTTGTAGTATAAATGTTAGTTTGGTTAGTGTAGTCCTTCACTCGGCCATCTATATATATTACGTATGTTCTACTACGTACGTACTCTATAATCCATAATAAATATTCAGACGATATATAACTCGACGTGTTTGTATCTTCCTACTATATGACAGATATAGATGATTATTTTGTAATTTATTGCAGGACAACTTCTTGGATTTGAAAGCTTTATTCAGGCATTTGCAAAGTTAAACAATAGTGACATTCTTAATGGAGTGAATTATGCTTCTGCTGGATCTGGAATTCGCGACGATACTGGATTATTGGTAATACTAACATATATATCGTTACACTATTTAAATTTTAAATGAAGTAAGTTTGTTATCTTCTATATATAATTATGATTTGCCTTAACAATTATGAATTAACTATTTACCAAGTTTTCAATTATTTATATATAAAAGTTGTGATATTACAACCACCATTTATTTAGTGCGATAACAATTTCTATAAACAACAATCATTAAGACGGTTGCTATATACACAAACATATTATGGAAAAATCATGCATAATTTATCTATTTATTAATTAATACTTAATGGGAACATTCTAGCAGTTTAAGGGCTTGTACATTTTCTTAGCGGAGCAGGTTGTGAGTTATTAAAAAAAACAATGTTTCATTAACAATTGAATGTTACGTATTGAACTCAAGCCACTCACTATTTAACAATTTATTATTTAATTTGTCACCTTACTTTTTTGTAAGTAAAATGTAAATTTTAATGTAATAATAATATCTTAACGTGTCACCTTACTATTGTGAGTAAAAAGTAACTTTTAATGTACTGATATCTAGACTCAAGTTAGATGGTAATGTATTGACTCCCAACTATTTGTCAATCACGTAGTTGTTTAAAAATTAAGTGTCGATAAAAGTTGGGTCGTCCTATATGTGTTTTGAGGTGTGCACATTTCATTGTAAAACTACACGCCCATCACTTGCGGGTTAACGGATTGGTTGCAATAAACAATCATTTCACCCGGTACGAAAAACATGTAGGTGCTGTGGTAGAAAGAATGAGTCATGCGGATCACTCGCACCGACCCGCAAACAACAAAATCAACACAATTATGTCCCAAAAGCCAAACGCCTTAAGCTTTCAAGTTTGTTCCTCAAGTAGCCAAACATAAACTTATAACCAAATCTTTACATATGAAGACTTTGCAACACTTATTTTACTTTAAAATCGAGCGATTTAAAAATTTTATTGAATGAGACACATGACATCGGTCATCCCAATTTATCATAATTGTCTAAATTAAATCTATATATTTTTAATATCAGCGTCGGTCACGCTCAACTTCGGTTTTTTGAGTTCTTGACTTTCTCTCCCTTGTCTATCTTTTTGCCGATTTCTGTGGTGGGTGGGTCACGAGTGTAGACCTGACTCACCTGCCACCGACACGGGTAAGTGAGATTTTGATGCGGGTGAATGCTAAATCCACCCGCGAACACCCCTAGCTTGTATAATATAATACGATAAGATTTGAATACGAAATTGATCGCCGATCTTTAATTTATCGGTGTATGCGTACATTTAAGAATTACTATTGACAACTTTTGTATTGTTTTGCATTTAAACTCATAGGGTACGCGAATAAGCTTGAATATGCAATTGCTGAATCATCAAACCATAGTTTGGCGCATCCAAAGAATGATAGGATCGACAGCTGCTAACAATCGACTAAGCAAATGCATATATACAATCACAACCGCCAACAACGACTACATTGCCAACTACTACATGCCACTATCCTTAACAAGGTTGCTTTATCCAACTCCCGAACAATATTCCACCGTCCTCGTAACGCAACTCTCACGGCAATTACGGGTCAGCAGAAATTATTGTTACATCTAATGACATAACTAATTACGTGGATACTTATTTCAATGATTTTGCCGTGATCTTTCTTAGAGATTGTACAATCAAGGAGCGAGGAAGATAGCGGTGTACGGGCTGGCCGAGCTTGGATGCGCCCCCTTTGTGATAACTACTATGGGAAAAAACGGCACTGGTTGCGTTGACAATATTAACGCCGCTGCTGCAATGTTCAACACCAAGCTCAGATCGCTCGTGGATCAACTCAACGACGACACGGCTCTCGTTGGCGCTAACTTTACTTACTTGAACGCGTATACTGAGTTAACTACTTTGTTAGGTGCAGTGGTTACAAACAGTACATGCTGTGAGATAGCGACAGGTTCGCCTAGTTGTGTTAGAAATGGAAGAGCATGCGCTGACAGGAACTCTAGTGTGTTTTACGATGCGCTTCATCCAACAGATGCCGCCAATGTGGTGTTTGCGGGAATATCTTACAAAGCAAGGACTCCTCAGGATGCTCATCCCTACGATATTAGCCAACTTGCTGCTGCTAATTAAATACATCAATAATATATATATATATATATATATATATATATATATATATGCGTGTAACTGGGATATGATCAATTTGCCCTCAACAAAATATATGAATAATATGCGTGTACCTATTTAATGCGCCCACTCAAATAAGAGAAAATAATACATGTATCTTGCATTGTCCAAGTTTATTGCAGATTTAGGGAACAAGATTTTTTTTTTTTATCGGGAAGGTAGAATTTATTAAGAAGTTTAAGAGATACTGATTCCAAAAGAATAAAAAAAGAAAATTCAAAGGGATAATTATACATCATTACTTCCAACTAAACACAATTTTCAAATTATTGCTATCCCTAACTTTAAAATGTCATTTTCTGCCGACTCGACTCTTAGGCTTTGACTTGGGATTAGCGAGGGATGGTTTGAAAGGGCCAGCAGCTTTTAAAACCATCAGAGCTTGCATTTTCACAACATGGGCTGGGGGAGAGGGCCCAGATGGAGGAGGCCTCCTAGCAGCATCACAAAAGGGCAAAGAGGGAGGAGCAGTTGAATACAAAGGCAAAGAAGGAGGCACAGTTGAACTCCATTGGTCAACCCTCGAAGGACCAGCGTGCTTCTTGAGAGAAGAGTATTTCACGGTCCCACCAAGTGACGTCTTGAGCGCAGGACCCATACCTGATTGCGAAGCGGCGGGTGTAGGAGTTATGCCCTAGGTCAATCTCAGTTTACGTGTAATTGTTACATTATCATTACAATAAACAAAGCAGCATTATATTATCATTGTGTTGTGATAATATGTTAAGTGTGATTTGATCTATGTCCATTAAAGAAGTAGAATCATAGGTCCGCACAGATCACATTTAACGGGTCCCTGATCAGATAAGCTTCACAGAAGCGATTAGTATGAGGATGACTCTTTATGATCTAGTTCTACTGATCATAGGTAACGGGCATATGAATCATAGGCCCGTTACCTATGATAATAAATTATGTTTTTAAATAGATCAGAAATTAAAAACAAAAATTATATTTTTCTCTCATTTTGATTTCCTCCTCTTTCGATTTCTTTTTTCTTAATTTGAATGCACAAAATGAAAATCAATCGGGTTATAGCAGTGTACTAAATGCGCAACGCAATTACAGACAAAACATTGATAAAAGTCACAAACAAAACTTAACTTTGAAATTCAATTCAAATTGTACCTTGTCTTTATATTTTAAATTAGATTTCCTTTTATTAGTAACCCGATTTAAATTTTCTTGGGATGTTCGGATCGTCATATCCCCATCTGCGAAGAGGAGGTCTTGGTCGAAAGTTGAAAAAATATGATTCCCTTGGTTTTCCCGTTACACTTCCTCCACCGAAATCTTCTTCACCAAGCCCGTGTTTGTGTTCCTCTTCGATTATGCTACTGTAGTTTCTAATTTGTGTAAGAATGTAATAAAATACCCTAGTGTCGTTTACAGAACAATGAACCCGATCTGTTGGATAGTAAAGTTCTAACGCTAGCTCAACTATGAAATCCACGATTGAACCGGTTGCTAAATCGCAAATTGAACCAACCTAGATGATTGGTTGGACCACTAGCTGAACCAGAATTGAACATGCTGAAAATTGGGAGATGGAACAGAATCTCGAAAATGTGTCGTGGATCCCACTAACCTGAAAGCAAATATTTCGGGTCAACCAAGGTGATGATGTAATCTGGTCGCTCTCGAGATTTAAAACAGAACTTCGCTAACACACCCACTCGTACAACAGAAGGTGGAACACGAGTACGTACAATCTGACCACCCACTGCTGGAATCGCCTGCACCAGCTCCGCCCACCATCTGGGTCTCTTCAATTTGACCAACAACGGCTGCCCCGTGAAGGCGACGGTGGGTTTGGGAGAGGCCAAATCGTGTCAGCTTCGACAGGGGTCTGGATCGACGAGGGCGAATTTGTGAAAGGTCAAAGCGGGACTTGGGAGTGGCCAAATCGGGACAAGGCAACAGCGGGCTCAGCCTCAACTTAAAGCAAAGACGTTGATCTCTGGTTTCTTGAATCTCGAAGAGCTGGGTAGGGTTTTTTGTTGTTGTGGTCTCTAGTTTCGCTTTGGTTCTTCTTTATTTTCTTTTGTTTTCTGCTCCTTTGTGAGTGATTCTTGTGGATTATGGGTGCTAGGCGGCAATCCATTTACAACTGGTTTTTGAATGGGGAAGAGGAGGGTCGTGGAAGAACAACACCTGAAAATTTGAATTTGGAAATTCTTGTGATTTGGAAGAACAACCTCTTATTTTGAATTTCTGGAATTTGATTTGGAATTTCCAATAGGTAGATGACGAAGCAATATTTTCTACCCTCATAACTAAAATCAAAGAATACAAATAAGTTTAAAAAAAAAATCAGAATAAAAAAAATAAATTAGGCAAAAATGGCATGGATTACACACTTTAAAATTTTGATAAATAGTCGGGGGTATTTTAGACATTTCATATTTTCATAAAATTTTTCAACCAAATTTTAACGGTAGTCTAACGCAAACGAAACTTTTTAAAATAGATATAGTATTTTATAAAAAAGTTCAACTAGATATACTAAGTTGTAATTAACCCTTGAATTATTGATATTGTTCTTGTTGTTCTTATTTACATTTAATGGAGATCTATGTGTATAGAAGTAAGACTATCCTAAATTGTAAACTTGATCTTTAATCATTGATTTTCTTTGTTCTTTGTTTCTTTGATTAGGGTTGATGTCATTTGACTATTGATGAATTTTGATAACTATTGATAAATTTTGATAATCTTCAAGTGAGAGCAAATGACTAAAATTAGTGAATATGAAAGAACTTGATAAATTTTGAGTGGAGGCACATGGTCATAACTAATAGTTAGAGAAATATGGGTGAGTTTTATGAAAAATTAACAGACACTTAAATTTTTGGTGACTTTTTGAGGAGAATCACTAAAACGATTAATTTAGAGGAATCTTTGATTTCAAATATTTTGAAACCAATTATTTCAGTTCTATTCGGTTTGGATTAACTGATCCGTGAGCACCCTCAGTGAAGAGTAAAAAGTGCATATTGGAATTTCTCCGTTTTATTGGCTTCCATTTTACTACATATTAAAGGGACACCAACAATACATATATAGAATGGAAAAGAAGAGATGCCAATTTATTCGATTTCACTTGAGTCCACCGTCGACGGCTAAATTATGTCCGGTGACGAACAGAGAATCGGCGGATGCAAGAAACAGAACAGCGTCCGCGACGTTCTCCACGGTGGCGGCTCCATTGAGAGATGTGAAAGAAGCAGCAAAGTTGGCAACATCTTCCTTGGGAATCCCCAAGCCGTGGCAGAAGAGAGGGGTGGCCACCGGCCCTGGCGCCACCCCGTTGACGCGTATCCCGTGCGCGGCCAGCTGCATGCTGGCGGACCTGACGAGCCCCAGCGCCGCGTGCTTGGACATGGTGTAGTCCGTGTACATCACGCCCCCCCTGCTCGCCCCCGTGCTCGTCGTGCACACTATGCTCCCCTTCACCCCTCCCGCCACCATGGCCCGCCCCGCGTGCTTCACACACGCCGCCATGCCGCGCACGTTCACCCCGAACAACCGGTCGGCCGCCCCCAGGTCCATGTCCAGCACGCGCTGAACACTCCCGCGTTGCTGAACATGATGTCCAGTTGGCCGTGGGATCGCACGGTCCAGTCCACCATGGACTTGACCTGCTCCTCGTCGGCCACGTCGCAGTGGAAGTAAGTGCAGCCCATGGAAGCGGCCACCTCACGGCCCTTGTCATCTTGGGTGTCGGCCATGACGACGCGTGCGCCGTGCCGGGCAAAGAGTCGGGCTGTGGCCTCCCCGATGCCACTCGCACCGCCGGTAATGATTGCAACCTTGCCTTGAACACCACACGCTGATGCCATTTTTGTCAAACTAACACCATATGTGATGCCGTGTATTTGTAGATCTAGCTTGGGAATCCATATTATGAAATTGTTAATTAATCAAACTGGGTGTCACATTTTGTGTGGAAGGGTAGGTGGTTGGTTACTAGCTATCTGTACACCACACTCATGTTCATTTGTTTTATGTTTTCAATGTACACTGCTATTAAGTATTAGCTGTTATCTAGTTTTAAGGAAACATTATCTCACTAATGTTAAGTTTAATGTTATTCACATCAAAGAGTCTTCTTTTGGGCATGTGTTTAATTCGGATCAACTTACAAGTTTTTATAAGAAAACGATCTGTGAATGATAAAGCTCAACTACTACGATAAACCCTTTTTGAATATTTTGGTGGTCAAATTAAATTAGTCCCTCTATACTATAGAAGAAGCCTGCCAGCAAAATCAAGTTGCTTTTTATTTGCTTTCAAGTTATTAGTCTCTATCTTTTTAATTGTTAACCTATCATATAATTTTCACATGGAAATTTTATAAAGCATTTAAAAAGCTCAATCAGTATGTCACAATTTCATAGCTTTTATAATATAATTCAACCACTAATTTTAGAATATAAATAATAAATCATGTTGGGCTGTACAGAATCACGTGTAATCCCACATTTAGTCAACATGAACTAATCCCCAGCCCAGTACTAAATCAATGAGTTGAATACAAAAGGTGGGTGTAGTATATATATACCCTCATTGGAATATACCCTCATCAACAAGTTGAACCTAGGGAAGAAGTATAACATTGGTGTAGTAAATAGGTGGGTGTATAGGAATAATTTACTACACTCCCTCTTGGCATAACCTATTTTTACAAATATATATTTTTCTAATTTTACAAGGAAACTATCAATGGGGAAAACACAATTTCTCGAAACTATCTCTTTTAATATACCCTCAAATTACACCATAGATAGCTTCATGTACTACAAAATTTCTGAATGATTTGATGATGTTGCAACGAAACTTTGTTTTGTAGAGCATTGGGATAGGGTTGTCTCAATTGCACATAATTATGTACTTCGTCTGTGAGCGAGGTTTACATGGATCTGAAATATATTATACTTATTAAAGCATGCTAACATTCTCAAGTGAATTTTGAGTATGCCAACCTTTAAATCTCGAGTTCCATTCAAATAAGGAAATATATCATTAATCTCGTTCCAATGTTTTCTAGTCGGCTCTGAACTGAATCTTGCTTTTCATCTATATCTCTAGGGAAAGAAAATATCATTTGTGCGATCAAGACACCGAACAACCACTAGAGTGTTGAATGGATGTGTGACGCTTGTAAAACCTCGCTCAATTGGTTTTCACATCTCGCGTTACGACAGTGTACCGCTCAATTGCAAAATAGGAATGTATTTAACACAATCAAAGTTATGAAATCCATCGAGAATAAGTTGTCTATATTTTGGTCGTTTGAGTGCAATGAAGGTGTTTCGAGCATGAACTCATCATTAACAAGTTTTGTTACTATTCCTAGTCAAATTCCTCAATTCACAATATCTCAAGTAAACAATCAACGTCTTTACCAATGGATAATGATGAAATTAGGATTGGTCAAGTATCTGGGGAAAACATATGAAATAGATTCATTCACATGCATATGGATTCAAATGTTGGAACTACGTATGGGCTGTGCTAAATGTGTTCATAGCCAAGGTGACCCAGAAGTATTTCCAATGACCTAATCACCAAATCTCGATAACTAGTCTTAAGATATCACATCTAACCGGCTTTCAGCGAGGCCCCCTATAGCCATCGCTCTTGTAACTCAAAGATGTAAATCTAAGCTTAAACTACTCTAACCCACTTAAACAATTCTCCCCTAAGTTTCCTTCTAAAGGTTAATTCATCACCGAGCCTACACGGGAGATGGAGTTTATGTCATGTAGTCTACGTCCCAAATTAGTCCCTTAATCCTCTTATCATGCAATTAAATCTATACTCATTCCATCTACCTTCCACTTGACCTCATAATCCTAGATTTAGCTTCTCATCACCATAATAACAACATGCAAAGCAATTATAATCATCAATGTCATGGTAATAATTCAATTGTTAACAATCAATTCTCAAATCTAAATCAATTCTCAACATTATTTCAAACTCACTCAATCTCCACAAGAAATCTTCAATTATCATGAAAAACTCATAGATTTCAATCGTCCAATCATCAACGATCAACAATCACAACTCAATTCAACCATGAAGACAATAATCTCTCAAGCAATATCACACCGACAACTCAATATCAACAATCAAAGTAAAACACAAATCATAAACCAAATACCTCTTTGTAGAATAGATTACCAGGCTTGCGTCTCTATAATTACCTTGATCCTCTTATCACTCCTCCTTCTTCTAGCTTGAGTCTTTAAGCACCTATTGGTCTCTGACGCGACAGGGTATTAAATTCCCCACAAACACGGCAGTGTACCGGTCGCTCGGTAATAAAGGGATTTCGATGAAGTCCCATATATCGATCCCACAGGGAATAAGATCTAGGAAAATGGGACGTCAAGTGTAGAGTGAATATGATTGGGCTTAGACAAAAATAGAGCGAAAAGGGTTTCTTGCCACCAAATCACGTTCAAACATGAAAATTCTAAATTACTCACTATCATACATTCACTAAAACATTTAACTAAACACTACTTATCACTTTTCTAAAATGACTGGGGTAGAATGGATTTTCTGGGATTGTTGGTGATTTAATAACGACATCAATTACCAATTAGGAAAGTTAATTAAGTTATTATATTTAAAGTATTGGGATATCCAAGTTTAACCTAAACCCCAACTCTTACGAGTCCATGAAAGATAGTGAATCAATTACCCATGTCTAACGCGCAACGATTAAAGTTAGGATAACCTCATTCACTTCTTAGAAACCCTATAGGAAATCCCTAGTCTACGAGTTGGGACTCCTCGACTCTTAAATAGTGCCTATCCTCATGATAAAGATGTAAGCACGATCCTCCACAAATGCTCAACAGTTATCAACTAATCGCAAGACATGAGCGAGGCCCTTAACCATAACCATAACCCAACTTAGTTCTTGACTAGGTCACCAATTCATTCACAATCCCTTTCAAATCCAAACCCCAATCCTAGATACGGTGGGGTTTTGGAGAAAACGAGATACGGTGAGAGTATTTTGTACTCATGATTGTGAGGAGAAGTAACCTAGCATGGTGCTTATGTTTTTAACCGTTTTTATCCCTCTTGTTTCCTACCGCGAGCCTAAGCCTTACGTTATAAACCGGAAAAATCCCTACAAATGGATTTACCCAAGGCACTAAATTTTCTACGATTAGTGGATGGAGGGTCAACTTGCTAGCATATGAACTGTAAATTTTAAGTGAAAAGTGATCAAGTATAGGTAGAGAACTTGGATTGATGAATCTGAGAGTGAGTGAAGAATGAATTCAATTTATTGTGCTTTGATATTGACATGAGTTCTCGGGTTTACATGAATTTTTGTGTACACTTGTTCATTGTTTATGCACGGTCGTTCTAAACTTGTCTTATGCTCAAATTTTGATGTGAAATGGATTTGATGCACGATTGTAATGGTGATGTGGATTGTGATGAAGATATAAAAAGAATAAAATGCATATAGGATGACGGAGCGTCTTTACATTCTCCTGAAGCCATTCATCTCACTTTTAACTTCATTTCGCCCCAAATTTTGTACAAACCATAGTGAACTTTGGTATTTGTGCTTCACGGATATGTTGAGTGCACTTCAGGTTAAAACCAGACATTTTGGACTTAAAATGGAGCTAAAGGCAAAAGTGACTCGAAGAGTAGAGCAGTCGAGTCCCTAAACACGGCTGATTATTCTGGGGACTCGGCCAATTAAAACTAGTCGAACAGTGAACAACTTGAGGAAGAAGCCCAATAGTCGAGTCCCTAAACTCAACTGATTATTTTTTGACTGGGTTGACTGCCTTTGTGATGAACATAACCTTGGAAGACTAAGAAGCTTAGTGGTCGAGTCCAGTAGCCGAGTCCTCACTTGACTACTAGACTCGGCTACCGCGATGGAACACTCGACCACCTGCACTCGACAATCTTACTTGACGACACACATTTTTGAGTAAAACGTCTTGTAGCTGAGTCCCACTCGGCTACCAGACTCGACTATTCAAGTCGCGTGAGCAGATCTGCAACCAGCTCTTTCTCGTTTTAGAAGATCTTCGGCCCCACTATTTATACATCACTTGGGGTTCCAAATTGGGGGGCTGGATAGAACGATTTGAAGGGAGAAGACATTGAGGCACGTACCAGGAAGTGAAGAGCAAGTGGAGATCAACTGAATAAGGTTCTACTATAAGTTTCTACACTCTTAGGATTATTATATTGCTTTGTTGGGGTTTTATCACATACAATTTATGATATAGGATAATTAATATAGAGTTCTCATTAGTATGCATATTGGTTGTATGTATACTTTGTCTTTTAGACATATTGAAATTATGATCATGCTTATGGGAGTTGAATTGCATATGACTGTTAATTCTAGTATAAGTAGCTAAAGTATTAGTTGGGGGATGAATTGGATTAGTGTGAGACTGTACGATGTAGGTTTAGGGACACTTTGATTATGATTTTAAGCTGGATTCGTAATGCTCCCCCTCGCAAGTAGGCTTGCAGGAAAATCAATTTAGGAAAAGAGGCAATTACAATCGACCTAAGTGGAATATCGGGCTTAGAAATTGGACTTACATTATCGCCAATAGGGATAATGGGTACAAGGGTAAATGCATGTAGGGTACCAACACCGAAAGCATGTAAACTATAGGATCATGAGCCTAAATACTTAGACCTTGAGACTATGACTGATCACCTTAGAATCGATTGAGTATTTAGACCATTGACGGCCTAGAATAGAGTGTTTTGGGTAATACTTTAGTTTACACACCCATGATTAGTTTAAATTCTCTTAATCTATATTCATGCAGTTATCACCAGTTCTCGACATCCCTCGGAAACTTTGGAATCCCTGACTCTTTTGAATTATGTGATCTTATTTGAGTGATTTAGTTGCTTTCAGTAGTGTTTTTTGCATTATACATTTTTATAGAATCATTCCACCAAAAACTTTGATAGCTCAAATCTGATACGTCAATTACTGTAGTTTTATCACCCGCTGGCCAACGATCCTCGTGAGATCGATGTTCGGGGCTTCATTGAACGCCCTATATTACTTGACGACCGGTGCACTTATCG
>JAYMTP010001702.1:0-22651 GCA_036897365.1 Geranium brycei
TAGATGGTGGTGGAGAAGGAGAGGGGGAGGAGGAACAGGACGGAGAGGGCAAGGAAGTGGCGGGAGTGGGCGTTGATGATTCGCTTCGATTCGGAGAGGACGGTGGCGAAATCGAGCGGCGGGAGTATCGGCGGCGACGCCATCGGAGCTGCGACTGTGTGTCAGTTGATGTTGATGATGAAGAAGAAGAAGGAAAAGATTGCTATGGCTTTTTTGTCAATGGATTTGGATGGCTTTTTGTGAGTCGTGATGTGCATGATTTGAACATCATTTTTTAAATTCTTTTTGGGTTTATTACATCATTTTTTAAATTCTTTTTGGGTTTATTACATAATTTTTTAAAAAGTATTACATCTACACAAATATTTTATTTCCTTGTTGACAATGATATAAATGAATAAAAATTAATTCAAGAAAAAATAAAAAATAAAAAATAAAAAATGAATAAAACTTGCGAGAAACTCGTATCAATTTAACAAAGCGTTAATCTCAGAAAGGTTTACAAATTTTGCAGCCATATACAAGTGTACAACTTTTTGTTAAGGTTAGTTATGATTGATTATGTGTCAAATTAGACAAAATGGTTAAGTTTCAATTAGTTTTTAGGGTAAAATGACAAAAATACCATTTATTTTTATTCAAATTTTCAAAAACATGCCCCTCAATTTTTCAAAAGCATGATTCTTGTTCTTGCATTTGTCGTCTTTGATTTTCACGTTTCTCCAACCGATTTCACCACCTTGCCTTATATTCAACATTTCCAATCTCCTCTAAACATGAATTATTAACTTTATATGCATTTTAAAAAAAAATTATGCCCAAAACTAATCCTATCTGAGCTTAAAAAAGTTGACACAAAATTAATCCTAACTGACCTTAAAAAATGTTTTTAACTTAGTTGTATCTAGCTGTAAAACGTGTAAACATAATTGTACATTTGTAAGATTAACCCTTTAACAAATTGATTAAGGTACGCTAAAATTCGTTCGAGGAAAAAATATAGTGTATAGTGTGCTTTAAATTTAACTCGAAATTTTAAATGTTTTGATATAAAATAATTATTAATATAAATTTTGAGTTTTTTTTTATAAAAAATACAAGATTTGAAGAACTTACTTGTTTGTCTATTGAATGAGACAAATTGTTTCAAGATTTGGACTCGACTATGTTATGATAAAGCAAGACAGCGACACACCCTTATGTAGAAGGGGACCAATATTGCTATTAGACTTTCACCGGGAGTTCTGTCTAACAGAAGTTGAAAATAAAGGCGAGATACCGCAACGTGACTCGAACCTAGGACCTTAGGACCCAAGTTCAAGTGTTTAACTAATTGGTCAAGTAAGCGTTGGTATTGAATGAATCTAACTATCATCTCGAATTTGATAATTACTTATGACAAACTAAGAATATTCATCAAATTGAACTCAATAGATTCATTAAACACTAGACTCATTAACAATGTGTTACAGACGCATCGATATTGGGCATTTTTTGTACGTTTGCCTGTATTTATGTGGTTTTAACCCCTCAGTTTATGCATTTTAGTTGTTTTTGTCATACTATGCATTCACGGGTAGTTTGCTTCGTATGGTGCAGAAAATAGGTGAAAATGAGCTAGGGAAAGACGAGAATTGCTGAAACCTGAGCTGAGAAAAAGGAGTGGAGCAACAACGAAGAGGACAACATTCTATTCTATCCCGTGCCCCTAAGACGCAGCCCCAATCAAAATTTGTCTTCACCTCGTGCCCTCTGCATTGTTGACAGTTAATGTAGTCAGGCACAACCCCGTGTGCCTGACTACATGAGGCCGTGTACCACACGATTTTTGTACCTATATAACTGTAACCCTAGCTCTATCTCTTCACCTATCACTTCTCCACACAAAACATTGTTCATGGAGAGGTTTTGGAGCGTTTTTCCCTCTTCTTAAAGTTATTTTCTTGGAGATTGAAGGGAGTTTTTGAAGATACACCATAATTCCACCATTGAAGGAAGCTCAAACATCAGAATCTTCAAGATTTGGAGACATATAGTGGAGTTCTTCTCTTTTCAAGACCATTTGGGTCTTTTAGGTTTATGATATCTATCCATCTCTTGTATTTTGATGATATTGGATATGTATTTGACACTATCTATGGCCAAGGTTGTGGGTTAACTCCTATAACCATAGGTGCTAGTGTAGAGTTCATAATTTTTTTATTTATTAAGGTATTTTTCATGAAGTTGTGTAATTTATTGTGGGTTGATTCTTTGTTTTTTGTTATGTATTCTTGATTGATCTCCTTGAATTTATCTTGATTTTAGAAAGACACATTAAGAAAGGGTCTTTCTTGGGTGTTGAAGAAACCTTAGAAATTTAGGATTTAGCGAAAACAATTTCTCTAAATTTCCAACCTTAAGATAGTTGGATTTAATGCCGTTCTTAGTTATTGGTGATGCCTAGCGATAAGCTAATAGTTCAAGATTGAGTCAATTTCAATATCGGCATTGAATTTGATGAATTAAGACTTAGGATAACAATATGTCATAACTTGTTGAATTGTATTTCGATAGTGCAGAATTGAGTTCGAAACTAGCCACCTTTAGTTGCTTGACTCCAATCAATTTTCAAAACCATTTCATCGCCCTTATTACTTTACTTTCACTTGCACTTAATTCATATTCAAACATTGTTTCACTTAACATACACATACACAAACATAATCAAATTGATATTTACATTTATCACATAAATTATCTAGATATAAACCCTTATATGTTCTCTGTGGAATCAACCAGATATTTACCAGTTTTATTATTTGTTGACTGTGTGCGCATCGATTTTCAGCGGTGCACTCACGCTTTTTCCCTGACAAGTTTTTGGCGATGTTGTTGGAGAACAAACAATTTTTATCTTCTATTTTTACTTTAACTTCTTATTTTGTGTTTTTGATACTTTCATTGACTTTCTTATAGGTATATGTTTAAAGTGTATGACCCGGTATCTTAACCGATTGAATACACTCTCGATCCAGAAATCGAGGTTAATTGTAAGAAGAACAACCCACGCCGTATACAACACGGGGTGTTACCCGATATGAACAACACCCTAGGTGGCGAGGATAACGTGAGTCCAAACGTCCAACCTCCAAACTGGGGCGTTGTCGGGGTGTTACCCGAGAGCGCCCCAATTTTCCAACCAGGGAGAATTCCACTACCCTCGGAATGCATTCGAACTCAAGCCTGTAATGTTTAACATGCTAGATGTAATTTCATAGTTTAATGGGATGACCAATGAAGGCCCTCATCTTCACTGAAGGAGATTTGCACGAGTTTGCAGTGTCGTATGAAGCGGGGTACCATATGAAGGATGAAAATTTTAGAGGCCAAAACAATAGCTCGAGACAACCTTACAATAACGAAGGAGCTAGTGATTGGAGGCCTCAAGGCAATAATTTTCAAAACCAAGGGAACCAAAAGCAGAGCAACTTTAGTGATGCGAACCGACCTTTCAGTTTCGAGAGAGCTCAACCGAACTAAGCCTCAACTTCAACGGTGAAGTCAGTATTGGAAGTTCTCACATTCTTCATGAGAAGTCAAGAGGAAAAGACCCAATTTAATGAAGAAATGATTGATGAATTGGCTCAAGAGATGACTGGCTTGGTGGCCACCGTTTGTAACATTAAAGGCCAATTGGCTCAATCAAATGCCCTGAGACCCATGGGAGGACTTCCAAGCAACACTGAGAACCCTAGAGACAATGAAAAACGTCAAGTCAATGCCATTTTTCTCGTGAAAAATGATGAAGGCGTCGAGCCTATGCGCCTAGTAGAAGGAGTACTTGAAGTTTATGATGAACACTTGAGACCAAAGGTAATACATTTGTTCCCTTAGAGAGTGCGATCAAATAGGCTAACGAGGAATACATGGTAGAAATGAGCACCGACACTAGTGCGATTTTTTTATCAGCAAATTAGGTAAACCCCATGTGTAGGACCGACCTTCAGAATTATCACTTGACTCAACTTGTATTGGTGACTAGTGCCTTTTTGATGAATAAACTTCCACCAAAGATAAAAGACTTCGAAATTTTCATTGTATCTATTAAAATCGTAGATAATGGTTGAATTTGGTTATAGTTTTTAAAGAATCATTCCATTACCATTTGGATATTGTTCTTACAAATCAGATTTGTTGATAAACAAAAAAAGAACCAAATGTTATTTAAAGTATCACGTTCGACTTATGTTCCTATTTTCATATTTGCAACTTTAAAATTTTGATTGAGTTGTATAATTTTGTATTTCAAATATATGCATATAACTATAGTTTATAATTTAATAATGCATGGGATAAAATTGCATAATTAATCTAAAAATAATTTCTAGTCCTGATTCGGCACATAAATAAGGCTCAAAATGAATAATGAAAATCAATCGATTTGGTCTGGTTAGAACGAAAGAACTGCACGCGTTCACGAGCAGTTATAACCGATCCATAAAGTACCTTTGATTCCAGATATAATTCTCAAGTTTGAAAACAGTAGGGACTAATGGGACTAATTCAGTCCGATTCTGAAATCATGAACAAACAGCAGAGAGACCTATGTACTGTCATTATCATGATTGGCTTCATCTTCGAGCCACTCTTCATCATGCACACAATTACAAACGCACCATTGTATCGTGGCCATAAGAACTTGTCCAAAAGACCAAAACAAACAAACAAACTGGTTTCACCTCTCCCTCACATAAGTAACATTCAGATTTATGCACATTCAGACAAAAGTGCCAAGCTCTCAGAAACAACCTTCACATGAACCCAAAAACTGCTTCTTCAACCTGTTTTCTGTGTTTCTCATCAATCTCAAAACCACACAAACACATAAACACTTGTATCTATTTTCTCTACATCCATCCAGAACCCGCATTTCTTGAACATGCTCAGATCAAGGGAAAGAATCGTTCATCGCGTGTAAAAATCAAGAACACAACATAATCGCAGTACCTCAGACTGTCGTCGCTTCAGATATGAGAGGACTGCTGAGGCTGTCTGAATTCGTGGAGAAACGAATCGGTGCCAGCGACGGATCCTCATATGCAGTAACCAGTTTATCGAAAAACTCGTTCATTGCTGGATCGTTCGCTTCCTCTCTATCCTTCTTTATCAATGTCTGAACAAAACCCATCAAACCAAATATCATAATTTAGTTTCTTGCGGGGTAAGGAACCTTATATAAACCCATCAAACCAAATATCAAAATTTAGTTTCTTGCAACGCAAGGAACGACCTATTATGCACATTCAGACAGTAATGCTGGAATAAACCCAACTTTCTTCGATATATACATACCTCAGCGGAGTGAGCGATGAAGATGGGGAGGAAGCGTTTCCTGCAGTACTCATTGAACAGGAGAGTGAGGAAGGGGAGAGGGATCACCAACGTCGACGCTAGAGAGAGCTTCTTTGCGGTGAAAATCCCCACCGCTATGGCGTGCATCAGTACAAGAGAAAATATCATCGAGTTGTGCACAATGGGCCAGAATTTTCCTCCAGTTTCGTATTTTGGTGCATATACGTTCAAGAACTGCATGTAACATAAGTTCAGACTGTGTCAGCACAAGTCATGCCCAAAAGGTACCAAAACTTCAATCATTTAGACATAGAAAAGTCTCTTAGCATTGCTTAAAATTGTAGCATTTAGAGATAGAGAAGTCTCTTATTGTTGCTTGAACATGAATATGCCCAAATTATGACAGAACTTGTAGCATTTAGACAGAAAAATATCTGGTATCGTAACTTAAAACATGAATATGGCCCAAATTACAACAAAACTTGTAGCATTTAGACACAGAAAAGTCTCTTATTATTGCTTAAAACATGAATATGCCAAAATTAACCTAACTTATAGCATTAAGAAGTCTCACATTGTTTGAAACATGAATATATCAAATTATAGCAGAATCTGTAGCATTTAGACGTAGAAAAGTCTCTTATCATTGCTTAAAACATGAATATTTTTTCATCGGCTTAAAACACGAATATGCTCAAATTAAAGCAAAACTTGTAGCATTTAGACATAGAAAAACCTCTTATCATTGTTTAAAACATCAAAAAACTTAACCGAAAAGTCTCTCATATTGCTTAAAACAGGAGTGTGCCCAAATTATAACAGAGCTCGTAGCATTTAGACATAGAAAAGTCTCTTATCACTGCTTAACATAGGAATATGCCTAAATTATAACAAAACCCGTAGCATTCAGACTTAGAAAAGCCTCTTACCATTGCTTAAAGCATAAAAAACATAACTGAAAAGAGTGATCACTAACCTGGTTGCGGAATATGATGTAGGCGAGGCAGAGGTACACCAAGAGGAAGGGAAGAATCAAGGGTGCGAGAAAAAAGTATGTTATCCCAAGAAGTCCGAAAAAACAAACCCTAGGAATGTCCCTGTGGTAAGGAATGGAAGGAACTTCAAGATCCTCATTCGCATCTCCCACAAACGGCCTCTTCATCAAACTCCAAATCAGAGGGATGATGCGGAAGAGCTCAGATGAAGCGCTCGTCCATCCAGACGTGACAGCATAGGCAACGAAAAACGATGACTGCACCAGACAACGACATGTAAATTGAAATCGTACCAAATATATGAACAAATGCGTTCAAGCAACAATATAGCCTCACCTGCGCTGGGACAGAAACGGCAAGCTTGGCAGGAATATTCTTGGGGTCAAGAAAGATCGAGACCTGATACAAAACCGAACCAGAGAAGACAGTAGCAAAGAAAATGTTCCACACTGTGAACCATAGCACTTTGTTGCACGCGCTCTTCTCAATGTTGCTGTGGGAAATATATCCTTGGATGGTCGAGAGGAACTCCATGATGGGAGGGACTATTTTCAGGAATAACTGAAGGATAAGACTCGGCAAGTAACCCGTAATCACCTGACTCACGACGGTTCTGAAAGAAAACATACAAGAATGAGTATCAACATCCGTAGAATGTGATAGATAATGAATAATTCGCTTACATGGTGAGTACGCTTTCGAGAAATGGGAAATAGACTTCGAGCTCGCTCAGATTAGTGAGACCTTGCACGAGGAGGACGGGAAGAAGGAACAGAACCGTGAGAAGAATGCAAGAAACAATGACGAGCAACTTAGAGATCCATCTCTTCATGAACGAGGAGGAGAAGAAAGGCCAGTAGACATCAGAAGGTGCGGGGGCTTGCTCAGTGATCCAGTGAGTAGGATTATCCGACTGTCTCATGTGGAAGGCCGTTGCAGCTGCATAGCGCGACTTGAATGACACAAAAGCAGCGCGAACCTCCTGAGGCATCCAATAGACGATGAAATATAAATTATAATCATTCAACTTATATGTCCGAAACGGAGAAAGAAATTAAGAGCATACTTCGCCTGCCAATGAAACCTCGGATTGCTGCAATCTCACGTTCTCCTCCAAATCCTCCAACTTCTTCTCATACTTATCCATGAGATCAACCTTGTTTCCGAACAGTCCACAGCAACTACTGCACTTGGGCTTAGGTTGGGTTGGATCGGACTGCAAGTGGGCAATCCTCTTATACAGTTTCGTTGCATCATTCTAGCAAACAATTCATGAACCAGTTTTTTAGAATAGAAGGCAGAGAAATGAAAATCCAGTACAGAATTCGTCAATGTGCTTACAATTAGACCACGAATCTTGTTTGTTCGTCGCACAACCATATGCGATAGATATGTGTCGGGGTGATATGTGTTGAAGAAGCTGTCAACGTTTTCACTCACACTGCTGCCAGAAGGAACGGGAATGCTGCGCACTAGGATGGTGAAATGGTGCGGTTGAGGTTTTGATGAGAGCAAATAAGCAATCCTCTTCAAGGAAATGTAATTATATTCCTGCAGAATATATTTTTCAGTATCTATAGCTTCATTTACATGTATTAACTCATAAACTGCACAAAATAGTTAATCTTCTGTAAATTTAGTGATTTACCGAACATAGATTTACAACATATTTGCAAAGACGTTACTCACATAGTACAGTAGATAGCAGACGAATATAGAGACAAGATACACAGCGCAAAAGTGAATCCATAACCTGCGAAAGAGACATGAAGGCGTTAATACATAGTACAAGAGCGATATCATCTAAAATTGCATATTGTGAATTTTTCTTTGGCATCGGGGAATTTATTTCAGCTTACTTTTTGGAGCCACTGTTTACATTTGATATGGTAAACAAATCCAAGGAATTATTCGAGAAATCAGCAAAACTAATATATTCGAGCTGGTTTCCCGTGCAGTTCACTGGAAGAAGGATAAAAATCCCGATGACTCCAGCAAAAGCAAATACTTTCAAACTGCACCGAAGTCAATAAGATTTAAACGAGCTGAAGTGTAAATTTGTAAGGAGGTTTCATTATGAAGAAAGTGAAGTACCTAAAGGTTATGAGGCGCATGAAGACCACAGCATCAAGGCCCGAACACTCCAACAATTCCTCTTCGGTGGCTTTCCATGCCTTGCGCACCCAACCAGGGGAAGGCACGAGCCTCACTAGGTTGAAGTTACTTCTCTGCTTGATTTTTCCATCGGCTAGAAGGCGTGGTATGTAGACTTCATAGTTACTCGGTTGCTTCCTCAGTATGGAGTAGAAGGTGAAGAATGCAATACATAGTGCAGTGTTTATTCCCACGGACGTTAGGAGAGCAGATACAAGCATCTCTTCAACACAACACCAAAACCAAGATGTCGATTCTTATTACTTAGTCGCTTTTAACTGCATTATACATGAGAAATGGGTAATGAGCGCTAATACAAATGTTGGTAGTACATCAATGTGGTTTCATCCAAAGAACATGAAATCTGAATTCTGTGTCAATACAATACGATTCAAGTTGACACCGAGAACCCAAAAGAAGATAACGAGACCGATTTCCCAGGATTCAAATCTCACAAACTAAATCCTCTTTTTTCCACATCATGAACAGTTCAATATACATATAGACACATATTGCACAACCCAACAACCTCAATGTCCAAATAAAGAAACATTTAATCAAGAGCAAACTTGTTGGATTGGGGAAAGAAATGTTTAAGCACAAATTGGGTATAATTGAGTTCAGCTTCATTCAAAAGTAATTGAGTTCCCCACAAACTAATCTATCTCAAAAGTACAGCTGAACCCAAAAATACCCATATGACTAAAACCCCTCACTTCAAATTTGGCATTTTTAACTCATGCTCACCAATCAAAGAGAACCCAACAGATCAATGCGAGCAACAACAAAGTTTACACACGCCCATATGAATACTATCAAACCTCACATCTTAAATTTCCCATTTTCAACTCAAAATCACCAATCAAAGAGAACCCAACTGATCAATGGGAGCAACAGCAAAGTTCACACATACCCAAATGGCTAAAACCAACTAACAGCTCAAATTTGCCATTACCAACTTAAAATCACAAATCAAAGAGAACCCAACTGACCAATGCCAGCAACAACAAAATTCACACAAACCCATTTAACCAAACTCAACCCTAACATCTCAAATTTCCCACTTCCAGCTCAAAATCACAAATCAAAGACAACCCATAAATCAAAAACCAAACCTCGTATTAGGCTTCGGACCCACTTCAGCCCACACAAATTGGGGAAAACGAAAGCGAGGGCTTGACCTAGGAATCGAAATCAAGCTCCAGAGTCGAAGAAAGGAACAAAAAACTGTACTTTCCTCCTTGTAGCACTGAGTAGCGAACACTAACAGAGACAAGGTGATCCCAGATTTTTGCTGGTTGTAGGTATAATTTTTTAATGCCGAAAATGCCCCTGCCATTGCTGGGGGAGTTTGGAATGAGAGGGAAGGGTCGGTGAGCAACTAACTTGTGGCGCTTACTGGTAGGAACGACACAACGGTCGGTCAAAGTGCGGCTCACGCGCCAACTGTCTCGCGTGACATCGCCTCTTATTATTTTAATTTAAATTTGGTCTGTTTGAACTGAATTCTGATGATGATTTGGATCTGAAGTGTCATATGATAAATTAGTATATTGTTTAGAATACGATAAATAAAATAATAAATTATTTGTATATCTTATTTATGAGAGCAAAAATATACTACTCAAACACACAAGTCGCGAATTTTGTCGGTTGGGATCTGATTGTGAGTTTGAGAGTAGGTCTTTTTTACCTCTTGCTCGTGTACTTTGTAACGACGCGGAGTAATAAAAAGTTCGACTCGTTGTCTTGTTCAAAAAACACACACATTTGGTATCACCTATCTTCGCATGGTTTTAAAAAATTGAGGTATGAAATTATTTAAGATTAACAATAAAACTTTTTATAAGTATAGTTTAAATTTTGGAAGCTTGAGTTTGGCCTAATGATTGACTCTGCTTGAGTTTGATCTACAAAACATGTTATTCAATTTTTTAAAATTAACATGATCATGATTTGTTAACCGTAATCACCTTAATATTCAGAAATCAATCCGCATTTAGCGGTTTTTGCATAATGGAAACTGCATCCGCATCCGCAGTTACGATAATTGACGATTATAATCTAGTCGATCTTTTGGTCGGTTTGCGATTTTCACCGCACCAACCGTGAGCAATGGGCTTCTCATGTGAACTTTTTTTTAGACCACTTTCAAGCTAAAATAGATTAATCTTAAATGGATCGATTACAATTTTCTAAACAAAAACAATTAAAATGTTGAACACGTAATTTCTAAATTCTTTTTATCGGCCAAAAAAACCATTAAAAAGGTTAAGAGCTCTCAAATTTGGTCACAACCTAATGATGAAAAAATGTCATAACATAAATGATTGTTCAGTAGAGAGGTAAAAGTTTAATATTAAAAAAAATGAAACTGGGAAAAGAAAGGGAAGGAGAGGAGGAAAATGTGGGACTGAAGTTATGAATCGCATAGATAAGATAAAGTCACATGCATATATAAAGTCACGTGATTGAAATCATATGCGGTTCCGGTTTTGCAGTTGACCGGCGATTCTAACCTCACAAAACATCAACCATACCAAATTATACTGGTTTTTTTCAAATTGCAACCTCAACACACCAATTATCCACAGTTCATCAATCACGATTTTGCAGCCGGCACAATTTCTCGAATAATTATAAGCACCCCTAAATAAAATCATTCGATTTGCTCTTTATAAATTTTAATTAAGTTATGACGCACACTCTCCCTCTTGGGGAGATGTTAAGCTGACGCGCCTCCTCAGTGCAATGGAAGCCACCAGTCCAGCCTAGGCCATGAGCCTCCATGATCGCTCATACACCTCGTCCAGGTAAGTACGTTTCATCTCTCTCACTACTCTTTCTTATATACACGTCCCCTCCTCAAAGCCGCACAATTCTATCGATGTGGGACTCATAAAAACCACACTTGAACCTTTCTTTATATTTCACCTGTAGATGCTCCCTCGTCAATCCCAATCCGAATGAGATCTCATGTTTTCAACTATAAGTCAAATTGATATTTTAAGATTGGAAAACATCAAACTAAATGAATTTAATATGTTTTTTTGAACGTAATCTTAATTAAAATTAAAATATAGGAAAAATTGCAAAAAGGTTTCTCATAATTATGTTTTTTTTAAATTATCATTCACTCATGTTCATTTTTACAAAAACTCTCTTTTACTCAGGTTTATTTTTGTATTGTTTATGCAAATTCTTGAAAATTAATGAAAGTGTCACTTAAGTGTTAACACAAATGTGGTTAGGGGTGTGGACTTTGGCAACGGAACCGGAGACTGAATCCAAACCGCACTGGAACCGAGATTGGAGAACCGAGAACCGTATGTAACTGTTCCGGTTCTAGTTTTTAAAATGGAGAATCGTGAAGTCCGGTCCGGTCTGATTCTTGACTGGTTCGGTCCGATTTTGGGCTCATGCACACCCCTAAACGTGCTAACTCAAACGTTCAACAACACTTAAATGGATTTGCACATACGATGCAAAATTAGACATGAGTGAGGGAGAATTTTTGTAAAAATACAGTGAATGGAGAGCTTGTGAAAAAAAATAATTATAAGGAGACTTTTTGCAATTTTCCTTAAAATATATTATATGACAAGTTTCATATCTAATAAGTCGAAAGCAAAATATGATCTCAGATTGAGGTGTAAACGAACTAATTTATTGAGGCTCGGCTCGTAAAAAAGTATTTGGTTTAAGCTTGGCTACGATGCATGAGCTTATTTAATTCAACCCAACCTCAACTAAAAAATATAGTCAAACTCAAATTTAACTTGACTTGACTTAGCCCAATTAGTTTAGTTTTTGATAATATATGTCAACAACTAAGATATATTTTCTTTAAATATATTAAATTAAATAAATTCTAAAACTAATTAAAAAGTTAAACGAGTCGGTTCACAAACTCGTCAAGCTTTAATAGGTTTAATTCGACTTTGACTTGTTGAATAAACAAACCCAACCATAAGTACTTAAAAATCGAGCTCGAGTGACTGGTCAAAAACTCGAATGGGTTAGAAAATGAGACTGGGTCGGATTCGGGGACACATCCCGCCCGGTTGCTATGGCCTACCATATCCTGAAGATTCAAGAACCCAAAGAGCAATGTACGATTTAGAATGAAAGTGGTGTCAACTTCAAAAGACCCAATGCTTGATATTTTTGTACACCATTCACATCAATCATCTCTACCCAGATCATAATATCCAAAGGCCAAACACAAAATATCAGTTTCTCTCAGCTTCAAATTCAACAGTAAAAAACTAAGAAAAAAAGCTCATACCTGATCACAAAAATGAGTGACACAGAGTGGGAGATGGTTCTTCCCAGAGAGAACCAACCCAGCTCCTCCATCTTCCCCCCGACCGATCACGAAGACCTGCAGGTTCATGCCGATCCCTCCAAGAACCCGAATTCTCCATCCTCCCCGTCTTCTTCGTCGGTTTCATCACTCGATGCAGTGGAGGGTCATGGAGAGGAGTTGCAGGCTGATCCCGAGGCTCCCGCGGGTGGCGATGGCGTTGGGAGGAGCCTGAGGAGGCGTCTCGAGGTTGTGAGAGCTGGGTTTCTCCACCTGGGCTCGAGGGTTCGTGATTCTGCAGTTTCTTCTGGTGTCGGGTTTTGGTCAGTTGTGTCTGCAGGTGGTGTTATGGTTGCTGCAGTGTTGGTGTCGCTGCTGTACAGGAGGGTCAGGCAATGGCGGCTCCAGCTGGTGGATGAGAGGAATCGTCGCTTGGCTCTTTTGATCAGAGACAGAGACGAGGTTTGCTTCATTAACTCACAACATTCAATAAGAGTTAGTTTTGGTTACATGTTTTAATGAGTTGATTGGGAAGAACATAATCGAAATGGTTTATAACCAGTATTCTAAGGATATCCGACTTGTCCGGTTAATTATGTTAATTCCCAAAAGATTCTTTCCTCCCAACTAGTGTCTAACGTTTTTTAGAACACCGTCTATAACTATTATAACTAAATCGATTAAAAGTGAAGTCTAGAACTATATCAAAATAAATAAATTGTATTGTTAGAGTACCGTATCTGAAAAATGTGAATTTGTCCGCTAGCTTAAATAATAAGTCTCCACCTATCAGTTTGAGCTTTTAGATGAGTTGGACTTGCATTATAGTTCGGTTTGGTTCTAACCAAAGAACCATTCGATTATAACCAACCCAAATTCCTCCGTCAATCCCGGGTATGATTCACCAACTGGTCCGGTTCGAGTAACCGAATTACAGGCACCCTAATCATGTGTTCAGTTCATGCAAGTTCTGTGATTGAAGCTTGTGTGCATATATAAATTATGTATACTTGTTACTCACCCATTTCTGGTTTTCTCCTCAGAAGATCAACCGGCTTTTGCTCCAAGTCGCTCGCGCAGACAAGCTGTTATCAGCACGCCAGAGCGCTCCCATTCAGCGCCTGAGGGTTCCGGTTCCAGTGATTCGGGTGAGAACTGGTCAACCTGCATAATGTTAAGCACGATTCAAAGCTCGGAACCTCTTCATCAACTACCAGTTGTACATTTAATGTTGTGTTTCTTTTTCCTATACATACATGTTTCTAGCAGAGATTGAACAGTTCAGTATAAATATGCATCGATGTACAAGAAAATTTACATGAGAATCGAATGAAATTGATTGCATTCCTAGAAATTCATGTAAAAGATGAATTCTCCAAATGGGTTACAGGTACAATGCATCTTTACTCCTAATTGGCAATGAAATCGAACATAAGGACTATGCAATATAATCCAAAACAAGATCACAAGACAGTGCATTTCTAAACAGCATCAACGCTGATCCAAACCGAGTTTGGCAATTCCATAACTAAAAATGAAGTGCAAGTCATGCAACATAAAAACAGATTCAGGAGGCAAACTTGTGACTTTCGCTTTTGTGCTGTAAAATTCAGATACGGTCATGACAAAATCGGAAGTCGAGTTTTGCAATGAAAATGCTAAGAGTGAAGTAACAAATCAATGAGCAATCAACAAAAAATGAATTGCATGACCTTTCAATGCTGCAAAAACATATGCTTACCTTGCATTATAAGATAAAAAATCGTAAAACTTTTTTTTCGAAAATTAGATATGCCCCCTTTAATTCTGATATGTATACATAAACTGTGCAACAAAATAATAAAAGTTGTTTGGCTTAGTGGTAAGTGTGTAGGATTTTATCCATGAGGTCTTAAGTTCAAACCTTAAAATTGACAAAATTTTTAATAGTTTTGTGCTTTTTATTAATCTTTGGGCCTAAACTTACTTTGTGGGCTTTTAAAATGGAGCTTTCATTTTCACTTTACTTTTTGGTTCATAGTTATAATTATTTTTTTACTAATTATTGTATTAATTAAATTATTTTTTCATTTTTCAATAACTTCTTGTTTTGTTTACTACATTTTATTGATTAAATTATTTATTATTTATTGAAAATTTGTGAATTTTTCAAGAAAATAAATTTAGAGATTAATTAAGTTCAATGATGGATCGTTTGATTAACGAATCAAACTCGAGCCCAAACTATTAGAGTTTGTAAGGTTCGTAAACCGACTTACTTTGTATTTATATATACATAAAAATTAAATTCAAACTCAACTAAAAAATAAATAATCAAGCTCGAATTGATTTTTGTTATATGCATTTAGTAATTATTTCATTAATAAAATTATTATTTTTAATTAATTAAAATTTTAATATAAAATTTTGCCCCCCCTTACAAAATTTTCTGGATCCGTCACTGTATACAAGCATGATCATGAAATAACTGAATTCGGGTTATGCTAAGAGTGAAGCCACAATTCAATGAGCAATTGACAAAAAAATGAATTGCATGACCAAAAACTATGATTCATTCAAGACTTTGTTTTTTTTTATTATATTTTATTTCAAAAATTCCTGACTAAAATTCATACTAGTTTTTATTAAAAAAATTGATTAACCTTTGGAACAGTTCTCAATTAGTCTTTATCTTTGTGTTTGAATCTTAATATTTTAAGAATGCTGATTTAATTTTTTAAATTATTATGAGATGGTCGGACAGATGGAATATCTAGAAAATATTTTTAGAAACAGATTATTAATCGAGAACTAATCGGCTCAGTGGAAAAATTTAAAATATTGATTAAAACGCCAAAATTTCATCACATTTTAAATGACCTTATTGTCAAAATTGGAAAATATTTACAATTTTGCATGTTTTCGAGATCACTCTTTTTTAAGGAAATTAGAATATTATTAATTAACTAACCCAACATCACGCCGGACAGCCGAAACAATTTTGGTGGGATAGACCCCGTACCATGATCCCAGCTAATATTAGTTAAAACATATATGGTTAATTCATGAGCCACGATATTACAAGTACGACGATTAAAACCTATAGAAATACTTGTCTTAGAGACCGATAGAATGTGACAGCAGTCCGCAACAATGCCCTCAAAAATGTTCCTAACCTGTTTCCCGTGTCGGACATGATCCATCACCCTAAGACAATCAGACTCTATCACCGCCTCCTTCCAATTATTCCCTTTCGCCCAAGAGAAGGCTTCCGTGACACCCACGACCTCCACCTCTTATGGCAGGAGATGTCCAGAGAAGCGTCTACAGAGAGCCCCTACTATTCGACCCTCGAAATCTCTACAGGCGAGCCCTACGCTCCAAAAACCACTCTCAACGTCAACCCCTTCCCATCTACGTTAATCTTCAGAATACATGGCATAGGAGGGTTCCACACTTGCCTAGTAGTTGGTTGCTTCGTGCCTTTGGTGGCTGTCGTGGGCCTAGCCGCAGCCCGTAGTCTTCAGCTCCCCTTGGCTAGCGCTGTCATTCTTGCTGGGTGGAACGGCTCTCCCTTCCAGACAACCCGGTTTCTCGCTCCCCAAGCATAAATTATAATAGTATAGTATTTTATAAAAAGAAAAAGTGATTTACTTTTAAAGAAACTATGGAATCTCTCAACTTGGACCAGACCACAAAGTCCATCTATTATTTAAAATATAAATAAAAATCCGAATTTTCAATTATTTTTATTGAATAAAATATGAATTAGGCGCTTTTTTCTTTTTCTTTTTTGCATAATTTTTTTCTCCTTCTAGTTTCATTTTCTCTGTTCGGTCTTCTCTATTCGCTCGCACACAGTTCCTGGACGAATCACGATTCCTGGATCGACAAAGGTGAGTCGTTGCTCTCGATCTCCTTTACCCTCTTCGATTTCTGCTCAATTTCGCTTCTCTTCGCTCTCATCGATTCCAATTTTGCTCGATTTAACTTGTTTTTCCCGTTTCCGTTTTCTTCAATTTCAATGCCTGGTTGGTTCCCGAGAAAACGAAAATTATGGACTATTGTTTACTTTCGCTCTCTTCCCTGATGAAAATGTGGGTTTTGGTTCTACTTGAGTTGGTGATGCTCTCTGTTTCTTAGCGAACAAATCATGAGATGGGTTTTGCTGATCTCAATTGGGTTATGCTGGATTGAATTGATTTGTGATTTTTGGAGTGAAACTGAATATGTAAACGAAGAGCCAATTGGGTCAGTAGTGGTGCTCAATTTCATTTCTTCAACAACTGAAGGGCATGAATAGATGAACATGAGCTCACCCATTCATGACTATCTTATTTGTACTCTGTGTAGTGACAGTTCAAGCACACCCAAAAGACCCTAGAGAAGGACTTATAGTTATAGGTTCTCACCTGGGTAGGTCCTGTTTAGGGTGGACCTGCATTCGATGAGAAAGTTGGAACAGTAGTTGTAGGAGTAATGTTTTTTATGGAAGTGAAGGGAGTGTAGGAATACATTGTGGGGAAGGTTGCGAACTTGGGGTGGACCACCGGATCTTGTTCTTAATTTGTATTGGAACTTGGATCAGAAGTTGCAAGGAATTCCTATGTTGTTGATCTGGATAAATTTATATAGGCAGCTATGGGATGAGTAGGATTTGATTGCAATTGCACTGAATTTGAGCTTGTTTCAGCAACCAATTGTATGATTGAATCTGTATGCATATTATAATTTGAGATATGAAATTATTTGTGATATGCATATTAGTGATACATTTTCGGGAAGGTTACGAACTTAGGGTGGACCACCGGATCTTGTTCATAATTTGTATTGGAACTTGGATTAGAAATTGTTAGTTATTCATACGTTGCTAATCGGATAAATTTATGTAGTCAGCCATTACGCGTAGGATTTGGTTGCAATTGTACTGAATTTCAGTTTCGTTTAGCAACCAATTGTATGATTGGATCTGTATTGTTATGGATATTATAATTTGAGGTATGGAATTAATTTTCCTATATCTTAATTTCTTCCGTTTTGGTACAAGTGCTGTTTCTTCCCAATAGAGTTAGGGTTTGTCGGGTTCTGTTGTGTTCGAATGCTGATTAGGCTAGCATACTTTACTTATGAATAATGTCTGTATGGTATCTTGCTTCATGTGTGAATGCATGCCATGCACTTCCTTAGAATAAACTTGAACATCTCCTGAGTTTGCTTATGATATGGTTGGGAAGTTCTGAACTTGGATTCTGTGAGTTACGTTTTTTTTTGCTCATTTGGGGTACCAAATTGCTAATAATATGTTGGTATAGGTCATATCAGTCAGTACTGAAGGAATGCTTCGGCCGGGTTTCTGTGCCTTCTAGACACAACAGTGGCTTTATAGGCATAGCAGTTGTGTCAACAGAGATAGAACTTGGGTTCTTTAAAGAGAACGGTGAAGAAGTATGGGTCGATTAAAGGTTCAATCTGGAGCGAAGACAGTTGAAGAAGAATCCAAGGACTTCAGTGCAGTCTCTTCTACAAGAGCTACTCTGGCGTGCACGATAAATATAGAAATAGGCGCAGTATTGGCAGTCATGAGAAGGAATGTCAGATGGGGAGGTCGTTATATGTCAGGTGATGATCAGGTAGAGCACTCCCTGATTCATTCTTTAAAGTCACTGCGGAAGCAAATCTTTACATGGCAGCACCGGTGGAATGACATCAGTCCTGCCTTGTATCTCCAGCCATTTCTGGACGTGATTCGATCAGATGAAACCAGTGCTCCTATTACTGGTGTCGCCTTGTCATCTGTATACAAGATTTTGAATCTCGATGTAATTGGTAAGAACACTGTCAATGTTGAGGATGCAATGCATTTGGTTGTTGACGGGGTGACTAGCTGCCGGTTTGAGGTGACCGATCCCGCCTCAGAAGAGGTAGTACTGATGAAGATACTTCAGGTTCTTCTGGCTTGTATGAGAAGTAAAGCATCAGTTATGTTAAGTAACCAGCATGTTTGCACAATAGTGAACACTTGTTTTCGTATAGTGCATCAAGCTGGAACTAAGGGTGAGTTGTTACAGAGGATAGCTCGACAAGCAATGCATGAGCTTGTTAGGTGTGTTTTCTCCCACCTACCAGATGTCGAAACTGCAGAACATCCACTGGTTAATGGAGGCACTCCTCTTAGACGTGAGGTATGAGAGCGTATTCTGTCCCTTCTTCGTTTGCACTATCTCCTTTTTTATGTTTGCTGCTGCTAGGACATGGAAATGAAGGATATATACAAACGGAAAAAATTAAAGAAACAATTAATTACTTATGTTTATAAGTGACAGAGTGAGTCTGACTAGTTTTTCCTTTGATGCCTATCTGGATAGAGAATTTCCCCCCGTATTTGTGGGAATATTGAGATATAACTGTAGCTGTTTTTCATCTTGAGTTCTTGAGTTGAAGCTCTATATAACATTTACTATCTTGGAACTTGGAAGATTGTATGGCTATATTTTGAGAAATTGAAATCTTCATGGAGAATTAATCTCTTGGATTAAGCTCTAATTCATGAAGGAAAAATTAAAAAAATGATTAGTTACATGTGTTTACAATTGGCCGAGTGAGTCTGACTAGTTTTATCTTGTATGCTTATCTGGGTACAAATTATTTTTCCATATTTGTGGGGAATTATGAGAGAACTGTGGCCGATTTTCATTCTGAGCCTCCTAAAATACGAGCCATTTTGAAGCTCTATATAGTTTTCAATGTATTGGAAGATTTTATGGCTGTATTTTGAGAAATTGAAATCTTCATGGAAGATTAATCTCTTGTATTCTCTAGGACTTAGGTGACCGATAATTATTTATTGGCCACTTGGTACTGAATCATGAAGCTTTGTTGTAGTTCTGTGAAAAGATAATCAGGTGTCTTCTCTTATTTGTAAAATGCAGTCTTTATCTTCATGTGCAGATTATTGGGCTAGATAACGATCATGCTTTTGGAAGTAAGCAGTTGATGAATGGCAATGGGAGTCCAGAACATGACGGGCAGTCATCTTCTCTAAGTCCTTCCAAGGGTTTGATGGCAACTGTGATGGATGAAAATACTAATGGAGCTGGTATCGGGAAGGAGTCTATTCTATATGATACCGATCTGATGATGGAGCCGTATGGAGTCCCTTGCATGCTGGAAATATTTCATTTCCTGTGTTCGTTGTTAAATGTTGTCGAGCATATGGAAAGGGGTCCTCGATCAAATACCATAGCGTTTGAGGAAGATGTGCCTCTTTTTGCGCTGGGTCTGATTAACTCAGCTATAGAACTGGCCGGACCTTCGATTCACCTTCATCCCGGGTTGTTAGGTTTGATCAGAGATGAGCTGTTCCATAACTTGATTCTGTTTGGCCTGTCAATGAGTCCTCTTATTCTCTCAATGGTGTGTGGGATTGTACTCAATCTGTACCATCATCTGCGCGCTGAGCTGAAACTTCAATTCGAGGCTTTCTTCTCCTGCGTAGTTTTGAGGCTTGCGCAAAGTAGATTTGGGGCTTCTCACCAACAGCAGGAGGTCGCCATGGAAGCTCTTGTTGACTTCTGCAGACAGAAGACGTTTATGGTGGAGATGTACGCTAATTTTGACTGTGACATTACTTGCAGCAATTTGTTTGAAGAAATCGCTAATTTACTGTCAAAGAGCGCATTTCCAGTGAACTGTCCGCTATCTGCAGTGCATATCCTTGCTTTAGATGGTTTGATTGCTATCGTTCAGGGAATGGCGGAGAGGATAGAGAACAGAAACATAAGTTTAGATCAGGCTCCAGTGAATCTCGACGAGTATGCTCCGTTCTGGACAGCAAAGTGCGATAACTACAGCGATCCTAACCTCTGGGTTCCGTTTGTCCGCCAGAAGAAGCACATCAAGCGAAGATTGATGATTGGAGTGGATCACTTCAACCGCGACCCTAAAAAGGGTCTAGAGTTTCTTCAGGGAATGCGTCTCTTGCCTGACAAACTCGATCCCCAGAGCGTGGCTTGCTTCTTCAGGTACACTGCTGGGTTAGATAAGAATCTTGTTGGAGATTTTCTGGGAAATCATGATGAGTTTTGTATTCAGGTTCTTCATGAGTTTGCTTCGACTTTTGATTTCCAGGACATGACTTTAGATACTGCACTCCGGTTGTTCTTGGAAACCTTCCGTTTACCTGGAGAATCGCAAAAGATCCAGAGGGTGCTCGAGGCATTCTCGGAAAGGTACTATGAACATACACCGCATATACTCGCCAACAAGGATTCTGCACTTTTACTGTCATACTCAATCATAATGCTGAATACGGATCAGCATAACGTGCAAGTGAAAAAGAAGATGACGGAGAATGATTTTATACGGAACAACAGGCACATCAATGGAGGAAGCGATCTGCCTCGGGAGTTCTTATCCGAGCTCTATCAGTCGATCTGCAAGAGTGAGATCCGAACGATCCCAGAACAAGGCGCTGGTTTTCCTGAAATAACGAGAAGTCGTTGGATTGATCTGATCCACAGATCCAAGAAAACTGCTCCCTTCATCTCACCCGACTCCAGACCCTACCTTGACCATGACATGTTTGCGATGATCTCAGGCCCCGCCATTGCTGCCATCTCTGTGGTATTTGATCACGCTGAATACGAGGATGTGTACCAGACTTGTATCGACGGATTCTTGGCTGTTGCAAAGATTTCAGCGTGTCATCACCTTGAAGACGTTCTTGATGACTTGGTCGTATCTCTCTGTAAGTTCACAACCCTCTTGAACCCATCGTCCATTGATGAACCTGTACTAGCTCTTGGCGATGATGCTAAAGCGCAGATGGCTATAGTTACAGTCTTCAGTATAGCACATATGTATGGTGATTATATTCGGACAGGCTGGAGAAACATTCTTGAATGCATCTTGAGGTTGAACAAGCTCGGCCTCCTCCCAGCTTGTGTGGCTGGCGATGGAGTCGATGGATCAGAGATCGCTCCTGAATATAACCCTCCGAAACCTGTTGCAATCTCTTCATCGCCCGCTCCCGGGCCATCAACAGGCGCTCCCAGAAGATCCTCCGGGCTGATGGGTAGGTTCAGCCAACTGCTGTATCTCGATACTGAAGAGCCGAGGTTGCAGCCTAGTGAAGAAGACCTCGCTGCCCATCAGCGCGCGTTGCAGACGATCGTGAAGTGCCACATTGACAGCATATTCACGGAGAGCAAGTTTCTGCAAGGCGAGTCGCTCGTGCAGCTCTCGAGAGCACTCATATGGGCTGCCGGGCGATCTCAGAACGACGAGGATGCTGCGGTTTTCTGTCTGGAGCTGCTGATAGCGGTCACCCTGAACAACAGGGACAGGATCATTCTTCTCTGGCAAGGTGTGTATGATCACATAGCTAGCATTGTTCAGTCTTCTGTCATGCCTTGCGCTCTGGTCGAAAAGGCTGTGTTCGGTCTCCTCCGGATCTGCCACAGGTTGCTCCCGTACAAAGAGAACCTGGCCGACGACCTCCTGAGGTCGCTGCAGCTCGTGCTGAAGCTCGACGCCCGCGTAGCGGACGCGTACTGCGAGCAGATCACGCAGGAGGTCAGTCGGATCGTGAAGGCGAATGCGGCGCACATCCGATCCCAAACGGGCTGGCGCACGATCATAACCCTCCTCTCCATCACGGCCAGGCACCCGGAGGCGTCCGAGGCGGGATTCGATGCGCTGGCCTTCATCATGTCGGGCGGGGCCCACCTGCTCCCGGCGAACTACTCTCTGGCCGCTGACGCGGCCAGGCAGTTTGCAGAGTCCCGCGTCGGGCAGGCCGAGCGCTCCCTCCAGGCACTTGACCTCATGGCGGGGTCTGTCGACTCCCTGGCGCAGTGGGCCCACAAGTTCGAGGGAATGCAGG